>APFE031451964.1:185128-262175 GCA_000404065.3 Pinus taeda | reverse complement strand
CCATCTTGTTGGTTGTTTTCTTGCGGGGTGATGTGGGTGATGATATGTTGAAGTTTTAACCCACGATGGCTTTTGCTTGACTTCACCCTGCTGTGCTGCCTGTTGTGGTGTCTTCTTTTTCAATATGACTTCCACCATTGAGTCCTCCTCTGATGTATCAGCACTTGTAACCTTTTATGCTTCAACCTCTGTTTGTGTCTGATTGTCAACCATCAACTGCTCATCATCTGATATGTCAGACCCTAGAACATCTTCTGCTTTAGCCTCCTTGGACTCTACCGGTTTAGTAATGGAAATATCTTGTAATGTAATTTTCTTCTTTTTATACCAGAGCTTCAGGAATTTCTTCTATACATTAATATTGATAGTACCCACGGATTCCATCCAAGGATATCCCAAAACAACATCCATAGTATCCATCTCTGAAGCAAAATCACCATGCAACACATATTTATCCATAGAAATCTTCAAATCCTTGTACACTTGAACATCCTTATTATCAACCTGTGTATGTTCAATTTGTTTTGTTGGGACTTGCAATTTTTTTGCCAAATTAACACTGATAAAGTTATGCTTGCAACTAGGATTTATAGAAACAATGATCTTCTCTTTCTGAATCAATCCATGAACCTGTAATAAGGATATACCAGTAGGAAATAGCCCCTTATGTGTTTCATTCTCCTTTTTCGTAGCCCGAGACCATTTGTCTAAAAGGAATAGTTCAAATTCTATATCTGAAAGTTTGGTCAACTGCTTGTGGTCCAGTGAGTTCCACCATTTTGTAGCCTCATCTTTTAAATTAAACCACAATGTATCCCTCCAACGTGTCCCATAAAAATGCTTTTTTCCCCTTATGAGTTCTTCAATAGTCATACCATTATCATTCCCTGTAAAAATGCCTTGCTAGAGTTCATGAATGGTTTGGAAAAAAGATTCACTTACTTTGGCGAAAATTTGAAAATGTCACAGTTTCGTCAATATTGCTCAGAATCTCTATTATAACCTGTTTTTGGAAATGGAACAATCATTCTTCATTTGCCCATGTGATAGAAATCTTGATCCAGGCACTAGAATTTCAGATCTGCGTTGCAACTCTCCCGCCGTTACCCAAAATTTCTGAAAAAAGAGCTGATTTTAAATCAGCGATATCTCCCTCATCCGAACTCCGATTCAACTGATTTTTTTTTTTGAATTTGGGTATTTTTTCACAAGTATTCCAGATCTACAATTAGATTTTGCAGATATTGCACAAGGACATCTAGATCTGTGCCGCAAACGCGCTGCCCTGAAAAATTATATGCAACCCCACTGATTTTTAAATCAGCGATATCTCCTTCATCCGGACTCCGATTCAACCGATTTTGTTTTTTGAAATCGGGTATTTTTTCACATAGAATCCAGATCTACAATCAGATTTAGTAGATCTTACACCAAAACGTACATATCTGACCTTCAAACTCGCCACCCCTGAAATCCTGCCAAAAAAAAAAAAATCTCCACCTTTTTGCCCAAGAAAGTGCTCTGATACCAATTGTTGTAGATCTAACCCAGAAATATTATGATAATAGATATACCCAAGAATAACAAGATAGAAATAGATAGAAATTCTTCTTTATTGATCAAACCCTTATGGTAGGGCCACACTATACATTCACTCCTTAAGGAAGGAGAACACTCCACAAGCCATATGCTTGCTCATACAATAATACTTCTCTTCATATCCCTCCATGTGGAGTCTCTAGCCTCTATATAGGCCTCATACATACAATACCATGTATCATTACCATGGTTTCCTCATACCATCAACTAATTCCATGGCCCCTTACATTATTATTAACTACTTATTGTGGTCCCTTACATGACATGGGGTTAACCAACCTTATTTATTACTATGGCCCATCCCATTATTACATTATTATCTTGGGTACCTCCCTCGGTACCCCATATTACCCCCCCTAGGTATATAACAAAGGAAGAAAGGGCAGCAGAGACAAGTGAACCCAGAGCATTGTTGATTAGTGAAAAACAATTTCTGAGACAAGTTGAGGACAATGAGATAGGTTACGCAGTAGTAAGGAAAGCAAGGACAGTATTATTGCATACGGAGGTATCAGATTTACCTATGGAAATCTAGGAGATGTTACAGGAGTTTATAGATATAGTGGTAGATGACTTGCCAGACAAATTACCCCCCAAAAGAAGCATCAGTCATCATATTGAATTCATATCTGGAGCCAGTTTGCCAAACAAAGCGGCATACCGAATGAGCCCCAAGGACAATGAAGAAATTAGGAAGCAGGTGCAAGAATTGTTAGACAAGGGGTTGATAAGGGAAAGCTTAAGCCCTTGTGCTGTTCCAACGGTCCTCGCTCCCAAGAAGGGAGGAGAGTGGCAGATGTGCACTGACTCAAGGGCTATCAACAAGATCACCATCCGGCACAGGTTTCCACTACTGCGGATGGATGACATGATGGATTGTTTAAGCAGGGTAGCGTATTTCTATAAAATAGACTTGAAGAATGGTTACCATCAGATTCAGATACAAGAGGGGGGCGAATGGAAGATAGCCTTTAAGATGAATGAGGGGTTGTACGAATGGCTGGTCATGCCATTTGGGCTGAGCAATGCACCCAGTACATTCATGAGGTTGATGAATGAGATGCTGAAGGAGTACATCGGGAAATTTGTGATTGTATATTTGGATGACATACTAATTTTCAGAAGGACAAGGGAAGAACACCTTCAACATGTGCGTAAGGTGTTGGAGAAATTACAGCAGAACAAACTGCTAATAAGCTTGAAGAAATGTACTTTTCTGCAGAAGGAATTGATTTATTTGGGGTTTGTAATAGCAGAGAATGAACTGAAGATGGATCCGGAGAAGGTGGCAGCGATAGTGAATTGGCCATCTCCGAAAAAATTATTTGAGGTACGTAGCTTTCACGGATTAGCGAGTTTTTACAGAAAATTCATAAAGAATTTCAACGAAATTTGTGGGCCTATGCTGGACACCATTAAAAGGGCCAGTCAGCCTTTTCGATGGACAGATGCAGCAAAGAGGAGTTTCCATTTGTTAAAGAGAAGGATCACTAAGAGGCTGATCCTGAGATTACCAGATTTCAAGAAGTTATTTTAGGTTCGATGTGATGCTAGCAGGACAACAATTGGAGCTGCACTCAGCTAGGAGGGTAAGCCTATAGCATTTTTCAGTGAGAAGATAAATGAGAGTCGACAGAAATACTCATTGTATGATAAGGAGTTCTATGTTGTTATACAGGCATTAAAACACTTGAGGCATTATCTGTTGGGAAACGAATTTCTGTTGTTCTCAGATAATTCTGCACTACAGTATGTAATGCAACAGCACAAGCTAGACCACAAACACACCAAATGGGTAGAGTATTTACAGAGTTTCAATTTTTTGTTGAAGCATATTAGCGGGCAAGAAAATAAAGTAGTAGATGCGCTAAGTAGGAAAGCTCTACTTCTGCAGGAAAGCACTGTGCAAGTGCTGGGTTTTGAGCACTTACGAGATTTATACCAGACTAATACAGATTTTAAGGAGGCCTGTGAGGCATGTCAAAATCCCTTAGTAAGAGATAACAGTCCTTGGTTGGACTACAATCTACAGGAGAAGTTGTTCTTTAAGGGAGGACAGTTGTGCATACCTAACTGCTCGATGAGGGAGAATATTATTCGAGAGAATCATATCATAGGTTTGGCTAAACATTTCGGTATGGACAAGACGCTCGAGCAGATCAATCATTTTTACTTTTGGCCAAAGATGAGAAGGGATGTGCAACGATTTGTGGCTAGATGTAAAGTGTGCCAATTAGCAAAGTGTCACAGTCAAAACATGGGACTGTATACACCATTACCTGTTCCAGGCAGACCGTGGGATTCAGTCAGCTTGGACTTTGTCCTAGGTCTACCTAAGACACAGCGAGGGTATGACTCAGTAATGGTAGCAGTGGACAGATTCTCAAAAATGGTACATTTTATTCCTTGCAGAAAAACCAGTGATGCCACCCACGTGGCCCACTTGTTTTTCAATGAGATTTTCAGGTTACATGGATTGCCTAAATCTATCCTATCAGACAGGGATGTGAAGTTCATGGGACATTTTTGGCATACCCTGTGGAAGAAAATGGATGCACATTTGAGTTACAATTCTGCCTATCATCCACAAACGTATGGACAAACAGATGTTGTAAACAGGAGTTTAGGAAATCTGCTACGAAGTCTAGTTGGAGAGAATTCGCAGATGTGGGATCGAGTGCTGGCACAGGCAGAATTCACTTACAACGATTCGCCTAACTGCAGCACAGGCTTCAGCCCTTTTCAAATCTTGTACAACATGCATCCTTGTGGAGTGCATGAACTGCGGGATCTTGGACTACAAGAAAGGTGAAGCGCAGATGGAGAAGATTTCACTAACACGATGAGGGATTTGCATGAACAGGTAAAACTCAAATTACAGGATAGCAGCCTAAAGTATAAATAGCAAGCAGATTTGAAGAGGAGGGAAGTACAGTTTAACGTGGGGGATGAAGTTCTCACACATTTACGCAAAGAACGCTTCCCTAAAGGTACGTACAACAAGTTGAAGTACAAGAAGATAGGACCCTGCAAAGTCCTTCAGAAATTTTCAGCAAATGCCTATGACATCTAGTTGCCACCTGAAATAGGAATTTCGCCTATTTTTAATGTAGCAGACCTGTTTCCCTACACGGCTGACCCAGAGGAGAAGGAAAAAGATGGAACCACGTGATCCACATGGAATACCCAGGATGGAGGAGAAGCTTGGAAGAGATAGATGCCTTACATTCAACCTCCCGAGATCGAGAGCATTCTCGACACTCAGGTGGCTAAACAAACTCGGCGGAAGGAATATCTGCAAGACCTGGTCAATTGGAAGAACCGTCCTATTGAGGACATTTCGTGGCTTGACGCCAGGCAGATTGAACAGACAGGTTCTTCAGTCGAGAAGCTCATGGACCAGAGCCATGATTTCCTTTTGCCCTGGGAGCCTGATGCAGGAGCATCTAGCTCACCATGACCGGGTGAAGTCTCTGCCAGGTCAAAGAAAAGCTGAATTTACTTTTATTTAGTCTTTCTATTGGTTGATAGGAAAGTAGTAGGACTTTTATTATTTTATTTTATGTTGATTAAGGGTAGTTGAATAGTTATAGTTATATGTTGATCTAGTGTTAACAAACTGTGATTATCCTTTTATTTTAAAGGGAAAAAGACAAATGTATTTGAAAAAGAAATCTTGTCATAAGATAAACGAATGTCTAATAACAAGTAACTGTAAGAGTCTATAACTGACAAAAAAAAAAACAACTGTACTATTTCATTAACTGGACAGGGAACCTATAAATGTAAGAGGACAAACCATGTAAGGGGTTCAGTCCAATACCTCTCGCACTCAGTTAAGAAATAACAACAGAGAAAATCGAAGTTCTGTCCAATCTGTATGCCTATTGTGATTCATTATGTTTTTTTGGTTTATGAACAATTGAACACATAACTAACTATTCATAGATTCTTGCAAACAAATAATTCCTTACGTTTCTGAAGGTAAAGAACCAGAGTATACAATGAAGACCAAAGAACATACTAAATACAAGGGTTTGAAAATTCATTAAAGCAGATAACAAAAGTAAGCCAGGACTATATATGGCCAAACATCTACAAGCCAAGAAACAGTTTCCAATTACAGTTCAAGTGACATCCATATCACACTGCCAACAAGGTTACGGGGTGCATATAAAATTAGACAATAGATTTTGAGAAAACAGAGGCGCTTGACAACAGTTCCAACCACAAAATTCCAAGAAGACAAACAACGTATATAACCAGGCAATTCAAATCCAGTATTGTTACATTTACTCCGGAAACATTTTCTTTACAAATATTGCAAAGTTCAGTGAAATAACATTACACAACAGAACTATAAGGCCGAAGTCGTGCATGCTCAAACCTTGAGCCAAGAACCCTAGGTGAGGGTTTCAAACAAAACATTCGAATACAGTATAAATGTATAGGTCCTGGACGTTGAACCCTAAGTGAGGGTTTGGAAAAGAGCCACCATCACAACCTGGAAACAACAGCCGACATACAGTAGAAAACTGGAGTCCCAACACAATAGAGCATCACTCACAGAGAGCATTTGACAAACCCATTTAACTCAGAAAGAGATAGAGTTCAGAAGACCAAAACAAAGGGCTAACATAAGTTAGAAGAGGCAGAGCCCACCGTGCAAAACCGTGATGGAAAATCCCAAACCCTCCAACAGTAAACCCTTGATACCTGCATAACCAAGAATTTACGAGTGTTAGTGGATGCATGGAAAATGACGTGTAAGTATAAAACCAAGAAGAAACAAAACTGAATTGTTGAGACTGCCAACATTACCTGAGAGTTTGTTGTAAGGATGAAGACAGGCATTCCACCAATAGCGCCACTAGACTGGAGAACAAGGTGCATTCAGGTCAGTACCTATAAGAGGAAATTTATTTGTTGAAACAGAGACAAAGATATTGCCTTTGCATCAAGCCTGAGACTGGAGAAAGCCATCGAGCCAAACCTGGAGACAAGCAGACAACGAGTAGCCAACCATAATAGAAAACCTTAGAGCGTGAACTAACAAACTGTGACTTGTAGAACCACGGCAAAAAGAAACCAGAAAGCACAGGAGTCTTACCAAGGTAGCCACAAGACGAACCAGAACATAAGAACCAACACCGCCGCAATAACGAGTGACTAGAAAATGCACCCAAGGCTTGCAGCATAGCTTCCCATGAGGACCTTGCAGAACATTGAGGAGCAGACCCTTGACGGACAACAACAAGTGACCGAGACTACCAACGAACGAAAGGAACAGGCAAAGAGTTGAGCAGGAAGTGCAAACCTCAAGGCAGGTACATTTCATTATTTCCGAATGGAATGCCAAATCTACCAAAGCCCAAAATATCAGATTGCATTTCATAAACGTGTCATCACTATCAAATGATTTAATCAACCATACAAACGTTGCAAAGTCATTCCCATGCGACAAATAAACATCACAAAATCATTCCATACGGTAGTTTAGTAAAGCTTTAGGCTAGTCCCATCAAAGTGGTATCACCCTTCAAATTAGCAAGAAATTTTTTAGTTTATAGGAATCTAAGGTGTAATATAACCTTGACATAAAACATCGAATTTGAAAAGAAAAGTATCTATATCCTCACGGGTTGTTCCTAGAAATTTTGGGAGGGTTGACAAAGGAATGATCTTCATTAGAGCTTGTCCCTAAATGTCCCCAATAGGGAATTCAAAGGTGGTATATATGTCTTCCGCAATTTATTTCTTGCACAAAAATTAAGGGTTTTGAAAAACTGTTTTAGGTACTCATTATTCTCTCGGCTATGAAAGTTTTTCAAATGGTTTTCCAGGCTACCTTACAACACTTCCTGAGTCTGGGATAAAATTGTCAGGAGGTTTTTTTTTTTTTTTGGAATTAATTCTTGGTATTCCAAATTCTTTGTGTCTATACCTCCCTGCCCTTCCAACAACTCCTGATATTCACTTTTTGTTGATGCAGACGATTCAAAAATTATTGGGATCGCTTCTAAGGCATAGGGTTCACAAGATTTTTTCTCCCAACACAGATGACTCTTGAATTTTTGTTCTCAGAGGAATAATTTCAATAATAGATCATTTATGAAATCTAGTTTTTTAGGAATTTGTTCTTGTGATAGATGATTCTTCCTCTACTTTTGAGATCAGTTCCTAAATAAATTTTACTTATCCTAGGTCTTGATTTTTCTTTCCTCCATGTCCCCTTCTTCCTGCATGGTTATTATTTTTGGGGGCACCACGCTTTTATTCTTCGCTATTCATGCAACCTATGTGTCTTGACTATTTATGAGGCCAATACCACTTTAGTCTGTCAAAGTGATGCATAGGCTCTTACCTGTGTCTTATTGCCCCATCTCCTTAGAGCCAGAAACACTTCTATTGCACTCTATTTCAACAATGCATATAGAAGAAAAAAAAGCTAGTTGTGCTTGTGCATGTTAGGTCTCTATAATACTAGTATACACCCCATATTTTTATTGTTGTGCCCCATAGAATCTCATTATTTTTATTGTTTTTCACTATTAAAATGTGAAACTAGAGCCAAATTCCACTTTGGAAATCTCATTTGCATAAGATGATTATTGGAATAAATTCGCCTTTTCGAAAGGACCAAAATCGACCTAAGGATCACTGAATTTGGATAAGGATAATATGTTTTTGAACTGAAGCCCACACATGTGCATTTGGTCAAGGTCGTCTTGGTGTCAAATTGGGAAAATTGACCCCCCTCCATCACTTATAACTAGAAGAGACCTCAAACCTCATTTGGCACATTCATCACATACATTCCTTCTCTCTCCTACATTGATTGGTTCGTACAGATTGCAGGGCAGCCTATTTACTCCACATGTGTGAAGGTTTGACTGAGTATTTATGTTCTTTGTGTTGACCAAGTTGCAGCCAGCTTTGACTAGTTAAATGAGGCTCATTTGACTTGATTTGACTACAATTTTGGTGGGATTCTATCTGTTTTAGTGGGCCACATTTATTGGCACATATATCAAGGATTTCTAGGCAGGTTGACCTACGTTGACTACAGCGTTGACTTCTAGTTTGACCAAGTTTGATTGTCTCTTTGCTGACTATTTTGGATGCTAGTTAATATTCAAGGAAAGTTGAGTTAGTGTGACCTTGACCGAGCTCAAGGAGGACACATTTACTGATGTGTTGACCATTGTTGACTTTCTGGTTAGGGATGTTTAACTGTTGTTGACTAAGAGTAGGATTACATATTTTGATTGGGCTATTTATTTGTCCAAGGGCAGTGACATTGGATCACCAATCAGTGTACTTTATTTTACTCTCTCTCTCTCTTTCTGTCTTTACTAAACATTTGATAGTTGATAATAAGAAGGATTGATTAAGGGTTTCCACATCTTAGGGCTTTTCCTTAGCTTGAGCCAAATTCTTGTGTTCTCTTGTCTTGGCTTGCCTTCTGCAATTTATTGTTCATGTTCTATCTATAGTTATTGTCAATGTGAATTAATGGTTTATGTGATTTCTTTTGAAAATTAAAGTGAAATTGATATTGGGCTAATAAAAGGACATTTGAAGTAATTGTTGCTAGCATAGAAGATAACATTGTTATCTAAAATTAACATTCTCTTACATTATTATTGTTATGTAGGCCCTAATTATAATTTGACCCCTTAGACTCTTATATATACCGAAGAGATTTGCCATTTGAATCATCCAATAATTATTCATATGTGATGTAAAGTGAGGTTTCCCCCTCAAAGTGGCTTATTATCTAGTCATTTATCTATCTTTTCTTATGTTTATGTGCTATTTTTTATTTCGATACATAACATTTGGTATAAGAGCTCTTGATCCTAGGTTTTGCTACTTAAAACAAGTCATTGTGGAATTTTCACTATAACTTATTTTCTATGAAGATTCAAACTGTTAAATTGATACCACGTTAAGGTAAAATATTTGTGAAATATGGTTACAATTTTAGACTTTGGTTCACTATATTTTTCTAGATACAATCAAAGGAAGTTAGAGTTTTTGCATGCTCCATAATTCAATCTCAAACAGGGGATCTAGAAAAGATCATCATAACTTTCTCGTAGAGAATTGGATTTGAATTTAGTAAAAAGTGACTAAAATTGTATAGATTGTATTTTCTTGGGTAAGAGTTTAAGGGTTGAAAGTAAAAACAGTGACACATGGTATCCTGTACAAGTTCTATCTACTGAACTAGTCCATAATTTGGCCATGATGGGAGAATTGGCATAATTTTACCTTGAAGAATCCAATCTTGGTCTAATTGGTGGGGTTGGAAACAAGACATATAGGGATACCACATGACATAATTTAAGATGTTGTAAGGCTAAAATCGTAGAGATGCAACAGTTTCAAGGTCAGTCTTATCAACAAGCTCAAAATCAAGCTCTAAAAGGTGTGTATTTTTAAATTTGCATTACTTTTGTTTGAAAAATCAGTTTGAAGTGATTCAAAGTGCATAGTGAAGTATATATACCATTAATTGGTTCCAAAATTCCTCCCAAACAAAAAAAATCTACACCCATTAAGCCCTCAGAAATCTCTACTATGACGCATGAAGAAAAGAAAGAAATTCAACATGATATATCAAAATTGTGGGAAAAAGTGCAACAATCGTCATTGTCACAAAGAGAAACCAAAGTTGAATTGGGAGTAATGAATGTAAAGATAGGTGATTTAGAGGAAAATATAAAAGCATACATGGAAGGTTTGAAGGAAGGTTTGACAAAGTTGTTAGAAGAAAGGTTTCCTAGTGGTGACAAGGTATGCCATGAAACCCATGATGATAACAAAAGGAATATGAATCATGATTTTAGAGAGTCTAACTCTAGGATGAAGACCGATCATATCCCAAAAATCAATATGAGGAAGTTTTTCGGATTTCAAATTTTTGCGATCTTTATCATTATGTAAATCAATTTTCGGATTCATATCACATTTTCTTGTTGTTGTAATCGACGCTTCAAACCAGCAATGATGGTCATCATCACGATGAGAAAGATATATGAAAGATTGTTCTACCACATATTTCAATAAATAGATGATAGAGATGAAGAGCCAACAGTAACCCTAAAAAATTGTAAAGTTAACTGTAAATTTAATTATTAATTTAAAATTTTAGGGAGGGATTTAAAGTTTAAAATCATATTAATTTATATCAATTTAAATGAATGTTTAAATGACAAGTGGATATATATTTAAACCATATATTATTAATAAAAGAGTTAATAAAGTTAAATCATATTAATTTAAATGAATGTTTAAATGACAAGTGGATATATATTTAAACCATATATTATTAATAAAAGAGTTAATAAAGTTCATGTTAGATTGAATTAGTTAAAATAAAATAAAGAAAGAATATAATATAATAATGTATTAGATATTAGAGAAAAAGAAAAATAGGTTAATTCTAATGATTAAATGAGAGAATGAATTAAAATGTTAAGATAAATGAATCTAAAAGGGGATTTATGTAATCAATGATGAATGGTACTCAATTTTGTAAAGTTTTTTTAAAATAAATTATGATTCAGAAAGATTAGTGCATACTCATATGTGAGCCTATTTGTTATGACGATTGATGTTGATTACTAGATAATAATGGGAAGTAATAGATGTCATTTATTAATTAAATAATTAGTTAAATTAGGGATATGATATTAAATATAAGGTTAATTATTATTATAAACTAACAAATAGAGATATTTATGGGAAGTGGAGAGAGTTTAGGGAGAGATCAAAGTGGATGTTGAAGTGGGAATCCAGTTCTCATTTATGGTCCATTCATTGTCTCTATTAAGGTTATTAGGGTGCTTACTAATTTCTATGGCTTCTCTAAATTTTCTGAGGAAGTAGTGATCAATTCTACCTAAGATACGGGTATTTTCAAAACAAATTTGATGCTTGGTTTGATTAGAATATTCTGCTAAAGTTGATGTTTTGGATCAATTATGTTTAATGTCAGCAGAATGTTCCTGGATTCTAGTGTTGAAGGATCTGCCAGTTTCATCTACATATGGTTTACCACATGAACAAGGAATTAAATAGATGCCCTTATGGCACTTAGGATCAACTAGATCTTTTACTAGATTGAGGCAAATTCAGATGGTCTTTAAAGGTTTGAAGGTGGTTAAAATATTATTCTTTTTCAGGATGCGGGAGATTTTATTAGTGGTCCCTGAAATGTAAGGGAGGTTAACTTTTCCCACAATATTATCAAAACATTTATTACTCTTATGTCTTGTGTTTTCTTTGTTTATGGCTTTAATGGCTTGATGTTTGTTGTACCCATTTTTTAGGAATACTTTTATAAGATGTTCTTTTTCCTTTTCTAAGTGTTCATTGTCATAGATTCTCAGAGCCCTGGTGGCCAAGGTGTTAAGGAGACCGAGTTTCTGAGTGGGATGATGATGAGAGGAGGCATGAAGATATTGTTTAGTATGAGTCTTTTTTCAATAAACTCGGTGTGATATGGAGTCATCGACATTCCTGGTGATGAGGATATCAAGGAAGGCGAGGCTATTGTTAACCTCAACTTCCATGGTGAATTTAATGGAAGAAGATAAATTGTTTAGGTGTTGCTTGAAATTTTATAGGGTATCTCTTCCATGAGGCCATATGATAAACATGTCATCGACATATCTTTTCCATAATTTAGGTTTTAAGGGTGAATTCATGAGGGCTTTGGCTTCAAATTCTTCCATGAATAAATTGGAAATAATAGGGGACAAAGGAGACCCAGTGGCAACACCACATGTTTGTTCTTATGTCTTTTGTTTGCTTTGTTTAGGGATTTAATGGAAACACCACATGTTTGTTCTTATGTATTTTGTTTACTCTTATGTATTGTGTTTCCTTTGTTTATGGATTTAATGGCTTGACGTTTGTCGTACCCATTTTTTAGGAATACTTTTATAATATGTTATTTTTCCTTTTCTAAGTGTTCCTTGTCAGAGATTCTTAGAGCCTTGGTGGCCAAGGTGTTAAGGACACCGAGTTTTTGGGTGGGATGATGATGAGAGGAGGCATGAAGATATTGTTCGGTATGAGTCTTCTTTCGATAAACTTGGTGTGATATGGAGCCATCGACATTCTTGGTGATGAGGATATCAAGGAAGGGGAGGCTATTGTTGACCTCAACTTGCATGGTGAATTTAATGGAATAAGATAAACTGTGTAGGTGTTTCTTGAAAGTTTCTAGGGTATCACTTCCATGAGGCCATATGATAAACGTTTCATCGACATATCTTTTCCATAATTTAGGTTTTAAGGGTGAAGTCATGAGGCCTTTGGTTTCAAAGTCTTCCATGAATAAATTGGCTATAATAGGGGACAAAGGAGACCCCATGGAAACACCACATGGCACAATAAAAATATTTTAGATAATAATCCATATACCCCTAGAATTTATAGTGCTCTGAAAATTCACAAAGAAGGTATCCCCCTCAGACCAACAGCAAAAATTATTGTTGGGCCCACATATCATCTTGCCAAACACCTTTCCAAGAAACTAAAACATCTAATGGGAAATATTGATTCCTTTGTCAAAGACTCTATCCAATTCATTAGAGAAATTAAGAATATCAAACTGGATCAAAATGACATTTTGGTAAGTTTCGATGTTACTTCACTATTCATAAAAACTGAAATGTTTTCACCCCACATTGTAACTAGAAATGCGTTAAATTCGTAACATGATTTGTTAAATAATAATAACAATTCGTTAATCAATTGTACTTCTTTGACTGAAACCCTTACCTTTGAAAACTTGGTATACAATTCTCCGCTAAAATTCCTTCCTATTAACACAAACCCTAATAACACCAACCCTTCATACTACCCTAATAACACCAAACCTATTAATACCAACCCTGCAGACATTAATAATAACACCAACCCTAATAATACCTCCCCTTCAGACAATCTCATAATCAATCTATCTAACCTCAAATTAAGTGAACATATCCTCAACTTGCTGACAAAAGGTTTAAATTTCACCATCACCCCTCGTAATATTCCTTTTGAAGACATTTTTTACAAAATTGAGTATGGCATTAAAGACCTTCCTGACAACATCAAGGAACAAATTAGACAGGATTGTTCCATCGCCCTTAGGAAATCTAAACCCCCCAAAAGCAACATCAGCAAACATGAATATATTGCATACCAACATCCCCATTGATTATGCCATGGAAGTTATCTGCAAATTAACGGATCCTGACACATCTAAGTTAATCAAAGTATGCCTAAGATCCACCTTCCTCAGCTTTATGGTGGAAGTTAATGAACAAACATGTGGTGTTTCCATGGGGTCTCCTTTGTCCCCAATTATCGCCAATTTATTCATGGAAGACTTTGAAGCCAAAGCACTCATGACTTCACCCTTAAAACCTAAATTATGGAAAAGATATGTCGATGACATGTTCATCATATGGCCTCATGGAAGAGATACCCTAGAAACTTTCAAGCAACACCTAAATATTTTATCTTCTTCCATTAAATTCACCATGGAAGTTGAGGTCAACAATAGCCTCCCATTGATATCCTCATCACCAGGAATGTCGATGGCTCCATATCACACCAAGTTTATCGAAAGAAGACTCATACTAAACAATATCTTCATGCCTCCTCTCATCATCATCCCACCCAGAAACTCGGTGTCCTTAACACCTTAGCCACCAAGGCTCTAAGAATCTCTGACAAGGAACACTTAGAAAAGGGAAAAGAACATCTTATAAAAGTATTCCTAAAAAATGGGTACAAAAAACATCAAGCCATTAAAGTCATAAACAAAGCAAACACAAGACATAAGAGTAAGAATGATAATATTGTGGGAAAATTTAACCTCCCTTACATTTTAGGGACCACTGATGAAATCTCCCGCATCCTGAAAAAGAATAATATTTTAACCACCTTCAAACCTTTAAACACCATCCAAAGTTGCCTCAATCCGGTAAAAGATCCAATTGATCCTAAGTGCCATAAGGGCATCTATTTAATTCCTTGCTAATGTGATAAACCCTATGTAGGTGAAACTGGTAGATCTTTCAATGCTAGAATACAGGAACATTCTGCTGATGTTAAACATAAATCATCCAAAACACAACTTTAGTAAAACATTCTAATAAAACAAAGCATCAAATCTATATTGAAAATACTCATATCTTAGCTAGAATTGATCACTACTTCCTCAAAAAATTCAAAGAAGCCATAGAAATCAGTAAGCACCCTAATAACCTTAATAGAGATGATGGATGGACCATAAGTAAGAACTGGATTCCCACTTTAACATCCACTCTAATCTCTCCCTAAAATCTCTCCACCTCTCGTAAATCTCTTTATTTGTTAGTTTATAATAATAATTAACCTTATATTTAATATCATATCCCTAGTTTAACTAATTATTTAATCAGTGAATGGCATTTATTACTTCCCATTATTATCCAGTAATCAACATCAATCATCATAACAAATAGACTCACATATTAGTATGCACTAATATTTCTTAATCATAATTTATTTTAAAAAAAACTTTATAAAATTGAGTACCATTCATCATTGATTACATAAATCCCCTTTTAGATTCATTTATCTGAACATCTTAATTCATTCTCTCATTTAGTCATTAGAATTAACATATTTTCTTTTTCTCTAATATCTCATACATTATCACATTATAATTCTTTCTTATTTATTTTAACTAATTCAATCTAACATAAACTTTACTAACTCTTTTATTAATAATATATTGTTTAAATATATATCCATATATATCATTTAAACATTCATTTAAATTTATATAAATTTATGATGTTTTAAACTTTAAATCTTTCCCTAAAATTTTAAATTAATAATTAAATTTACAGTTAACTTTACAATTTTCTAGGGTTATTGTCATCTCTTCATCTCTGTCACCTATTTATTGAAATATGTGGTAGACTAGTATTTCATATATATTTCTCATATTGATGATGAACCATCGTTGCTAGTTCGAAATGTTGATTATAACAACAATAAAATGTGATATGAATCCAGAAATTGATTTACATAATGAGGAAGTTTGACGCAAAGGATTCGGTAACATGGATACTACAAAAGGGGTAGTTCTTTGATTTATACAATGTGTAACACACACAAAAGGTATGAATTGCATCTTTTTATTTAGAACCCAATCAGTTTGTATGGTATCGATGGCTTTATTCTCATAAATAACTTGTCACTTGAACAATTTTTACAGAGGAATCAATAGCACATTATCAGGATACATAGAGTGATACCTTCTCTAGCAAAATTATATATCTCAAACAAAAGGGTTTAGTTTGGGAGCACATTGTAGACATCCAAAGATTGAATATCTAGGTAATTGACATTCCAAAGGAGTATCTGAGTGATGTCTTCATAGGGACTTTAAAGGATAACATCCAACATTAGGTTCGCCTTTGGAAACCTAAATCATTATAGAATGTATTCAGGGTGGCAAGAAAAGTTGAAAGAAAAATAATGGAAACAAGAAGGTCTACCACTCACAATTATAAAGATGGAAGTTTTATTGCTCCTAGCTTCCAACTAGAGGAAAAAAAACAAAAGGGCTTTGTTACAGCTGTGATAGAAAATACACTAAAGGTCATAAGTGTGTTGAGAATAAATTATTTTACATACATTGTGAAGAGGAAGAAGAAAAGGCACAAGAAACATAAAAAGAAGAAGATATACACCAGAAACCAACCCCATGGGTTGAAAAAGAAGAAATGAATCCAACCATATCTTGTAATGCATTGGCAGGAATTACCACTCCTCAAACTCTCAATATAGAAGGATATATTAGAAGAAAAATAGAATAGTGTTGATAGATTCTGGTAGCAATCATAATTTTATTCATTATCATATAGCCAAGGATTTGATTTGATTTCTACATCTAGCACCAAAGTGTCAAGTGATAGTTACAAATGGAGGAAATATAAATTGCTCAGGGAAGTGCCATAATATCAATCTAACCATGGGGTAATATGTATTGAATATTCCAATTCTTTCCATTCTAATGGGTGGTGCTAATGTTGTATTCAGTTTCCAATGGTGACAATATTTTGGGATGGTAGATTTTAATTTTCAATATATTTTTTTTTCTCGAAAGGAAATGAAAATAAACTAAGCGGTCTCACAAGGAAAACTAGGAAGATAATCATCTGCAATGGAATGATAAAGATTTTGAAGAACTAACAACGAGGGGTAATTGCAAAATTATGTTCACTAGATGTTCAAACATCTAAGTGATCCATTTCTCCAAATCTCCAAAGAGTCATTGACAATCATTCCAAGGTATTTGCAACTCTCAAAGGTCTTCCACTTATTCGCAATCATGATCATGTTATTCACTTGATTCTAGGAAGTGTTCCTCAACACGTTAGACCTTACATATATCCCTATGCCCAAAAGAGTTAAATTGAACATATGGTTGCAAAAATGCTAGAGGAAGGTATAATTCAACCTAGCCAAGGTTCTTTTTCTTCTCCAGTGGTATTGGTGCACAATAATGATGGATCTGTGTGTATGTGTATATATCATAGAGAGCTCAAAAATCTCACTATTAAAGATATCCCATTCCTGTCATTGATGAATTGTTGGATCAACTGCATGGAGCAATTTACTTCACCAAGAATGAAGATATCATCAAATTATAATGAAGACAAAAGACATTATGAAAAGAACATTTAGAACTCATGAAGGTCATTATGAATTTTTGGTCATGCCTTTTGGCATTACTAAGGCACCTTCCACATTTCAAGATTTGATGGATTCCACTTTCAAACCCTTCCTTAGAAAATTTGTGTTAGTACTTTTTGATGGTAGACTAACCTACAATAAGTCTTGGAAAGATCATGTTTAACATGTTGACAAGGTGCTCAAACTATTGGAGGGCAAACAATTATATGCAAAACCCTCCAAATGTTTTTTGGGGTACAAAAAGTGGAATATTTGGGTCATATTGTATGTCAGGAGGGTGTTAAGGTAGACCCTAAAAAATTAAATCCATCAAGGAATGGAAAATCCCCACAACCTTAAGTCATCTTCGAGGATTTCTCGGGTTGACAAGGTATTATCTCAAGTTTGTGAAGAATTATGGGAAGATAATAGCACCTCTAACAACATTAATGAAGAAACATGCATTTTTTTTAAGTCTAGAAGCAACTAAGGCCTTTGAACACGTTAAAGAGGAAATGTGTCAAGCTCCAACCTTAGCTACACCAGACTTCACAAAAACCTTTATTGTGGAATGTGGTGCCTCAAGAAATGGCATTGGTGTTGTTTTAATGCAATAAGGAAGACCCATTGCTTTTAAAAGTTGTCCAATCAAGGGAAAGTATTTATAGAAACCTATTTATAAGAAAGAGATGTTGGCAATGCTACATGCACTAAATAAATGGTGCACTTACCTAATGGCAAGAAACTTCAAGGTGAAAAAAGATCATAATAGTGTTAAATACTTCTTGGAACAAATATTATCTTCAAAAGAGAGGCAAAAATGGGTCGCAAAGATGTTGGGTTATGACTTTGAAATCATCTAAAAAAAGGGAATAAAAATGTTGTTGCAGATGCACTCTCAATAAGGGACGAGGATGTGGAAGCATTTCTCTGTGCCATTTCTATTATACAACCTGATTGGATAACTAAAGCAAGGGACGAATGGAAGAATGATGAAGAGGTATGGACACTCATTCAAAAGTTGCAGCAAGATCCTAGTGCATCTGATTCATTTATCTGGAAAAATGGTTCAATGCAATACAAATATCACTTATATCTATGTAAGAAATCCCAACTTAAACAAAAGGTTCCTTTGGAATTGCACGCCTCTCGTATAGGAGGGAATTCGATAGTTTTAAAAACTTACCATAGGGTCAAGAAGGATTTTTTAGGATAGCCTTAAATATGATATTCAGAAGTTTGTGGTGGAATGTTTAATTTTCCAACAAAATAAAGTTGAGACAATTAAGGCCCTAGGTATTTTACAACCATTAGTCGTTCCAAGCTAGAGTTAGGAAGAGGTATCAAAGGGTTTTATCACAAGGTCACCCGAGTCCGAAGGAAAGAGTGTCATCATGGTGGTAGTTGATAGACTTACCAAGTATGCACACTTTTATGCATTATCTCATCCTTTCATAGCCAGTACAATTGCAACTGCATTTGTGGAAACAATTCAAAAGCTACATGGAAACCCAAAGAATATTGTAAGTGATAGAGATCCCATTTTGACTGGAAAATTTTGGACAAAATTATTTTCTTGTCTTCGTACTCAATTAGCTCATATCTCATCTTATCATCCTCAATCTAATTGGAAAATTGAGATAGTAAACAAATTCTTGGAAGGATATATTCATTGCTTTGTATCTAATAAGCAAATACAATGGATCAAGTGGTTACCTCTAGTAGAATGGTGGTATAACACTTCCTTCCACACCACAACAAAAATGACCCTATTTATGGCACTTTATGGATATCATCCACTGTCCATCACATCGTCTTTAAGATACAATCCTAAGGTTTAAGAAGTGGAAGATCAAATCGAGCATCAACAATATGTTCTCCAAGTCTTAAGGGATAACCTAACTCTAGCACAAAATCGATTGAAACGACATGCAGATCAACATTGTAGTGAAAGAAGTTTTGATGTGGACGACTGAGTATATTTACAAATACAACCATACAAACAAATGTCCCTCAAGCGGGCTAAGAAGGATAATAAATTATCACCCAAATATTATGGCCCTTACAAGGTGTTGCAAAAAATTAGTACTATGGCATACAAATTGGAGTTGTCTGCATCTTCGCGAGTACACCCATTTTCCATGTTTCATACTTAAATAAGGTTATAGGTGACAAGCTCCGAGTTCAAACTATATTTCTAACACTTGATAAGGAAAAATCATATTGAAGCTTGAAGCAATCATAGAAACAAGAATTGAACAACTACAAAACAAATCAATTTCAGAGTATCTCATTAAGTGGAAGAACGTACCTGCTAAAGACTCCACATGGGAGGCTGCGTATTTTATTTAGAAGTGTCAAAAAATACTCAAGTGTTGAGGAAAACACTTTTTCGGAGAGGGGCACGTTAGGTCCCTGTAATACTAGTGAAGCCCCCATATTGTTATTGTTGTGACCCATCGAAGCCCATTATTGTTATTTTTGTGCCCTTATATTATTATTGTTATGTAGACCCTAATTATATTTTGACCCCATAGACTCCTATATATACCAAGGAGGTATTTTCATTTGAATCATCCAAGAAGTATTCCTTTATGTGAAGTAAAGGGAGGTTACCCCCTCGAAGTGGCTTATTATTTAGTCGTTGATCTATATTTCCTTATGTTTATGTGCTATTTTTGATCTGGATACATAACAATACACCTTTAATAACCTCCTTGGAAACAAGGCCAAAATGTTAAGAGAATTAATTATCCTTAATAAAATTAATCAATCACTCACACATAAATTGTCAACAAGTGTGACATTTCAAGATTATCACACACAATATATGAGGTAGCAACTGGAAACTAAAACTAACTATCCATAATTATTGCCAAGCTTTCTTCTACAGGAACTTGGCACTTGATCAAACCAAAATTTGTTGTAACTCCTCACACTTGTAGGAAAGGAAATCAATTTGACAAAAGTCTCACTATCAAGTCCTCACTTGCATAAAAATAACATTCTTCACACAATTTTGGAAATGAAATCACACTTTCATAATAAAATGGTATTCATATACTCTAGATCACTCTTGCAAGGAAATAAAATAACACTCCTTGAAATAAATTCCTCAATTGCACAAAACCATTAAATGACAACCACACAAACATCGAGCCAATCAAAATCAATCCACTCATTTATTGCATAACACATTGTAACAGATGTAACAACAACCAACTAACATTCTATATCAGTGACAAAGTATAAGTTTGTAGCATCAGTTGAACAATAGCAACACACAATTAGTAAGGATGATTTTAGGAATAACTATGTTAACACATGAACAATATATATTAGATATTATTCAAGATAATTTAAACAACATCAATGGAAATGTACCAACAATAATATGTAACAGTGATAATTGAAATTATAATAAGAACTGAAATACCATAACTTGTAAGTAATTTAAAATGAAACAACTACACTACTTCTACAACTTAGTGATCCCTACTAAAGGGAAGGCCCTTCCTCCTTAGAAAGGAGCTAGTAAATCATAGCTCATAGGCTAGCACAAAAAACCACAAATAAACCATTAACCCATAAAATATTGCATTAACTCTTAGAAATAGAATACAAGATGCATAGTTCAAAAAATGATGGTGTCACCCCCCACACAGGGAAGGGAGTTTTTGTCATATAGTTTCTCCTCCTATCTAATATTGGCACCAAAATTAGCCATGAGAATATTCAGATTCTCATTATGTTCAAACTAAGAGTCTTTTCTTAACAAATTACAACAATTCACATAAATAAAAGTAGTGTCATAATCGTGCCACATTTTAGCGAGTAAAAAAAAGAGGATTATAATTATTACAATCGAGTTGGTTGAATTTTCAAGAGCAATCAAATCCTTGTTGGAACAATGTTATTGGTTGATCTAGATGATTAGCGACATCCATATCGACTCCTGCAAATTGCACCAAGAAAATAAAGTGTGCATCATCATGAAACTTTGGGCTGGTGTGACAACGTTGTAAAATACTGGAAGAGAAACATTGCATCACTGGGAAAAAGGGAGTAACAACATCCTGACAAGCCCAGTAATCTTGTAAACATCCTTCTTGTCATTTTGTCAATAAAATTACGAGCTAAAAATAATTATCATCTCATCATATATAAGAAAAACTACATAAGTTAGGGTGACATGAAAGGATAGCATGCATCAATCAAAAATATAATAAATGGAGTAAAAGGATGTAGTTGTAAAGGAAAAGTGATCTGAAAGGTAACAAAATAATGGTCAAAAAGATGTCAATTCCTAGACCCAATAAGAGTGAAAACATGGAAAATATAGTAATGGCAAAGGAAGAGTAGGAGGAACAAGATATTAAAGAGCAAGAGGACATAGATTTAGGAAACACTGTAACAACACTGGTGAAAATTCCATGTGATAAAAGTTAATAAATGCAAAATAAGACCACGGTTAAGGGACACTTATTCCAAGTTGAATGTTGGGAAAAGTTATCCTAGTGGGGATCACTGAATGAGTTTATGGCTAAAGGAAATTGGCAAAGGCAAAGGCATTAAAACGCAAAAAGGTATTTTGGCACATTTATTTATGAAAATAAAGAAAAATAGGAGAAAATGGAGGTGAAAGGCCATATGTTACATGTGAGGAGGAAAATGAAGGAAAATAATGGAAAATGAAGAAAATATAGGCCTCATTGATGAAATGGTTTCTTAGGATAAGTGGGCAGGATTTTGGTCAGTGTAAGCTTTTGTCAATTCAGTTTTGAGCTCTCTCATTATTCTCTCTCTCTCACTCTTGGACACTTAGAGTTTTCTTGGAGCGCTCTAGCTTTGGAGCAAGGAAGGAAAAGCAAGCAAAGGGAAAGGAAGGAAAGCAAGGATCAAGGAAGGAAGAGCAGGATCAAGCAGCTTCAACAGGAATACTTGCAGGTAACATATTGCATGTGTCATTTCCTAGCTGGTTTTGACATGCATGGCTTTGCATGTTGGTGTATGGTTCTCTTGTTTTGTCATTGGCATGGTTTTTTCGGGTTATGACAGTAGTTTTCAGCCTAGCCTTACCTTTTTCTAGATGCCATGGTGTGTTGGGATGTTGATATCAGTTTTGAGTTTTATAACTTTCGAATGGATTTCGGAATTTGGGGCAAAGGTGGTCTCAAGGTTTGTTCCCAAAGGCCTGAGAATCCCTTGACCTGTTTCGGTGGGATACACGGTAAAGCCTGAGAGAGGTATCTCGGTTTAGGGCCTAGTGATCTGAGATTGGATTGCAGTAAATCCTGAGAGACAAGGTGATGGAAAATTCCTCAAGGATAGTAAAAGACTATGGATGGCATTCCAAGTTCGGTTCAGTTTTGTGATCAGAGCACAGGTTTTGGTGTGATTGCAATTTGTTGAGGGTGGAGGTGGTTTAACCTCTAGATTCCCTTGGTTTTTTTTGGATTGGTTTATCCATGTGATCCCACATTCATGCTTGGAATATGGCACGAGGGTGACTGGCAAAAATAAATATTTGGTTCAACCATGTCTACGGTCGGGTGGTACGTGGAAGTCCCAAACCTGGTCGAATTTGCCTATGTTTAATAAAATCTAAGTTCTCTTTCTTTTGCACTTATATATATATATATTGTGTGTGTGTGTGTGTGGATTTAATGGTTGTTATCTCACTATTATTTTCATGGTTTAATGTTGATTATAAGCATGGTTATATGACTGGTTATTGTCATGGTTATTTCATGTATTTACTTGTAACTGAAAGGATAATGGATGCAAGACCTAATTGATGTCAAAATAGTTCAAGGGAGAAGGTGGTGATCCTTCTTGTCATGTCTCATAAGAGTTTTTAGTCATTCATGCTCTGTCTTGTATCCTAGACCTGTAAATTGTATTGATGCCAAGTGTTTAACAGAATGTCAGTTCCGGTTGGGGATGGTTAGGCCTAGTCCTAGAGTTAGTTTTGGTTTATTAGTCTTGTCATCGTGTGTTTAATGGATTCCATAAGTTACAGCAAATTTTGGGCAGTGGCCAGAATTCTGGGCTTGAAAAGTGCCTTAAAAATCCCACAGACTTTAGAACAGGTATGTTGGAAATAGTCCATGGACACATGCATGCAGGCTTGTGGGAGAATCTAGAGTTCTATGGATGCTGACATGCCCATAGCATGGGAGAATTGAGAGGTTTAATAGCTTAAAAACTTAGTGGGAACCATGGGCATGATACTTGAGTGATTGGGATGAATATTGGGAGTGTTATGTTGATGTAGAAGGTATGTTTGATGTGTTTTCACCGATTCCACTTCATTAAGGTCACCTAGGAGGTTGAATCATATCATAGTAGCCTTTCGTCACATGTTTACCCCGACTAGCCAATTACTTGGGCAGATGTAGGAGGAAGGTGCTATAGAGTGGAATCATAATGGGTTGCACTCTCTTTGGATCATATCTGATACCATAGAGTGGTATCATAGCATGGTTCACCCCCGAACTTGATGGGTTGTGTGTTGGTCATGCATTCATGTCGATTGCATATGTGTTGCTTATGTTTGTAGTACATGTTCTTGTTGCATTTGCATGGTGCTGATCATGGTTGTAGTGATGTTTGGATGTGAAGGTTGATAGTGTTGTTGTGGATGTGTCATCATGAGTGTATGGGTGTATATGCATGCATTGTCATGGTTATGGTTATGCATGTATGGTAGGTCAGACATGGATTGTGAGGTAATTGTATGCAATTAGGTAATCATGATGTTGTTGGTTGTTATGATGTTGATGTGTTGTATGAGATAGAGCAGGATATACAAATCATTAAAGTGAAGTTGCAACATTGGACCTCGAGGCAAGAGCATGTCGTCATACATGTTTGGATGTTGGGCATGCAGGTATGCTAGTTAATGGATCGTTAAATGCATTAGGGTTATATACATTAGGTTTATGTACATGTCTATTGATGTTATGGTTACATACATTGATAGATGCTAGTTGATTAGTGTAGTCATATGCACATGTGTTAGATAGTCATGAGTGGTAGTAACATGTGGTTGTACGCATTGATCTTGTTGTTTTATGTTAGATAAATTGATGATTATGTTATATGTTGTTGATGAGTATGTTATAGGTTAACTTGTTGTTGTTATATGATAGTTAGCTTGATGATTAGGTTATATGATATTGATGAGATTGATATATAACTTTTTGTTGTTATATTCTAGTAACTTGATGATTAGGTCTATTACATTAAGATCTTGATGTTATATGTATCATGCTAAATTGGATTAGTCTATGCAAATAGTTAGGGTTATGACATTTAGGTATGGGTTGACTTATTTGTGACATTATGTTGTACTAATATATACTAATCGTACATATGTGATTGCTATGCATAAATGACAAATGTTTATGAGTTTATGATGTGAACATGTTAGCTAGTGACTATTATGGATATCATGACCTTATTTATTTTTGAGTTAATATGTTGTGAATTTATATCATGCTAATATAGCTTGATTGTGCAGACAAGATATCCTCCCCTGAGATACATTAAGGTATGAGTCTTCTTATGTCATATATTTGGTGTTTGATTGTTAGATTGTGTCGTCTATTTGGTGTTTGAGTGTTTGGTGTCTATTATGTCGTCTAGTTTATTTATCTAACATGCAACGTTTATAGTTTGCTTGAATGTTTGATTACTTGCATGATATGATATGTGTCTATAAGATTGCCTGAATGAATGTTCTTGTTTTAAGATTATTGTACTAACACATATGTGTTGAGATAACTGACATGTACTTGAGTGTAATAGTTGGTAGTTGTAGTATTATGTCTAATGACTATGACTTGACTATGAATTATGTATGATTTCTAGTCTTGGTAAAGGTTGATTTCGAATTGATATATATGATTGTCTTGATATTTGGAACATGTGTTTGACATGTGTAAACAATGCAGGAAACATGCTTGGTATTAGCATGACAATGTAATAGTTGATGTCTTTATATAACTAACAGTTGGGTGATGTGATAGTACATAGTAACACTCAATTGCAACAAGGAAAATGTCAAAGAAAGGAATTGGGAAAGAATTCTTTTGGTAATGTTTGGAAACCCTAATTCCAAACAAATGAGTTCTTTGCATACATGAAGTCTTCTCAACCTTAATCTTGTTTGACATTATGTGGATATGTGCTAGATTCATGAACTTGTATTTGATAGGTATATTAGCTAGTCCCTAGTTATAGGTGGATCTGTCATGGGAATTGGAGTCCCTTGAGAGATGGCGTGGATGTGTTCAGTTACAAGCAATGTGCTTGGAACAACAAGTTAAGGTAATAAGTGTATTTTTATGTTTATTTGAGCATTGACAGTTATGTGTTGATGGCAGTATGATGCAAGGGATTGCATGGAAAAGAAATTTCCATGGAATATTGAAGAAGGCTCAGGTTGAGATTTCCCTTTGAAGCACTAGGAACCATGGGGATCAAGTCATGGTGTCTGTTGTTAGTCTTTTGATTTTAGTATTTTGGTGATTTTATGTGCTTGATTGTGGTTTCTTTTGTGTATTGTGCATGGCCATGCCACTTTGGTTGCATTGTCATATTGTCGTTGGTTTTCCATGGTTTTCTTCTTATGTTTTTCTTGTCTTTCCTTTTATGTTTTGAGTCTTTGGAATTGGTTTTGGAAAGTGGAAGTTGATGGAGCTCGGGGATATTTGTGTGGAATCCAATAGGTGATGTAAGGCCTGGATGAATCTCAGTGTATATATAAGGGTAGCTAAACGCACGCATATGACAACTAGTTGGATTGGATGGGTCCATTGAGGTAAATGGACGATGATAGGACTATCATGAGAAAAGTAAGAAGAAAGGTAAAGTAAATGGCCTTAAGGTAACATATGCCTTAGCTATCTTGGGAAGTGTTGTTCTCAATGGTGTGCATGTTGTCCATGAATAAAGAGAGTTCCCCTAACCTTGACCTTATGGTATCTGGTAATTATATTGTGATCATGATTATGTTGATGTCTACATATGTATACATGTATGTATGTATGTATGTATGTATGTCATGGCTGACAGGGTCACCATGGATCATGATTGTTTTTATGCTAATGTTTAATGTATATATGTATGTACGTATGTCAGTTTTTGACAGGATCGTGATTGTTTTATGTTGATGTTTACATGCATACATGTATGCATGTATGTCGTTATCTAATAGGGTCACCAGGGATAATTATTGTGGAGGAATGATTGCTTATGCAAGTGAATGGCATGAAAAGGTTCTTGGTTCATGGGGAATCAAATGGGAAGAGTAGCTTGACAGATCTTTGAGGTCGGTATCATGTGGATATGAATTGATATTATGTGATTATACTATGTCTAGGTTTATGTTATGGACATGCTAATGTTGAGAGATACATCAACATAATGTAAACAACATGATCCGTGGCATGCTAGGATAAACATGGATCGCCAAGAGACACTAGAAGCAAGGTTGCTTGGTAGAGGCAATATGGTTTTGGATGTGCAGTGCCATTATTGTGTATATGTTGTGCATGTTGTATATTTAGCGATTGTACCTATGATGATGTGTAATGTTGTAAATGTAGTATTGTGTACATATAATGTTGTATGTATGTTGTACATATGGTGTGGTGTGCATATTGCATATGCAGTGATGAGTATAGATGGTGCTATGTACATGTTGGATATGCAGTGTTGTGTACATATTGTACTATGTGCTTGATGGATATGTGGTCTTGTGTGCATGTTGGATATGCAGTGTTGTGTACATATGATGGTATGTATATGTTGTATATGCAATGCTATGTACATATGCTATAGTGTGCATGTTGTACATATGGTACTATGTACATATGGTGTTGTGTGCATGACTATACATGTGGTGTTGCATGCACGTGATGTTGTGTACATGTTGTACATGTGGTGTTGTGTGCAGGTGATATTGTCTGCAGGTTGTGCATGTGGCGTTATGTACATGTGGTGTCGTGTACATGTCATGCATGTAGTGTTGTGTACAGGTTCTACAAGTGGTGCAATGTACATGTGGTGCTATGTACGTGTTGTGCAGGTGGTGTTGTGTACAGGTGATTTTGTGCACATGTTGTGCAGGTGGTGTTGTGTTGATCCAGATTTAAATAGGAACGCAATAAAATATAGAGATAACCATATACACAAAGATGCAGTGGAAATAATACTTCATTTCATTAATGGAAAATACTGAAATATGGTTACAACCGGAAATAGAAATAAACCAGCTAGGGCGATGGTAGCTTATCTCTGAGAAGAGATGTGTGGCTACATTCCTCTGAATTGTGTTACAATGAGGCTCGAAGGCCTATTTATTGTTGAGAAACAATGGAAAAACCCTTCACATTCCAAAACCTAACCCTGGAAGATGAAACGCCAAATTGTGGGCCCCGTTTTTGGGTAAGTTGGTACATCAACTTCCGGGGGTCGCGAATTGGTCGTCTTATCTCCGTTTGACGCGCATGATAGCCCGTTGGAAAGATCTCTCCGAGGACTACGACGGAAAAGACGATTTTTAGTAACAAAAAATCGCTGGCGGTAGATTTCCCAAAAAACGTCGTTTAGGGCCTCAAAATGGCTCCGGAAGTTTAGGACCCGAAAAACTGCTAAAAATAGTAAATTGTGCTATAATTAAGGAAGCTGAAAAAAACTGCACGAAGCACTTAGAGGGGATCCAAGTCGAATTAGCGGGTGGCCACCAATATCCACTTGGATCATCTATATACATTTTGAAATGCACGCCTAGCAGGTAATGTCAAATTTTCTCCAGCACGTAGAACATCACCAATTCTTCGCTCTCTGTAGTTGAATAATTTTTCGCGGCCATTGATAGTTTCCTGCTTGTGAAGGATATAGGGTGATCTATCTCTCCTTCACCTGGCTGGGTCAATATCGCACCCAATGCAATATAAGAGGCATCCACATGGACATGGAACTCTTTCTTTTAGTCTAGAAACACTAAAATGGGCGCAGTCACCATGTTTTCTTTTAATAGATCCAAACTATGCTGACACTCTTCATCCCAATAGAAAGTCACATCCTTCTTTTGTAGTTTCTCCATTGTTGTTGTTATCTAAGCATAAGATTTGATAGAATTTCTATAATAGCCAATGTGTCCTAACAATGTTTGCAACTACTTTCCATTCTTTGGAGCTTCTAAATTGACAATCACTGTTGTCTTCGAAGGGTCTACCATTAGTCCTTACTTGTAGACCACATGGTCAAGAAATATCCTGTAAGGCACACAAAATATACACTTCTTCAAATTTAAATCGATTTGGTATCTGCAGAAAGTATCCAACATGAGGCGTAGAATTGCAATGTGGTGCTTTACCAATCCAAACAAAATCCAGTCATCAAAATACACTTCTAAGAATTTATGGATGAATTCTTTGAATTCTACAATTACAACTCTTGAAAATATCACGAGCACATTATTCAGTCTGAATGGCATCACTTTGTATTGGAAGCATCCCACTCCATTGTGAAGGTCACCTTGCTGCAATCCTCTGGCACGATATTAATCTAATGTTACCCTGAGAACCCATTAGTGAATGAATAAGCTTCTTGCCCTCCAACATTCTCCAAAACTCCATCTGTAAATGGTGTTGTAAATGGGTCATGAATGCATGAATCATTGAGCTTCCTCAGGTCTACGCATATTCTGATTTCACCCTGCTGCTTCTTCTCTTGAACTACCATAGGGCTCAACCAATCAAATTCTTCTACTTGCTCAATAATTTCAGCTTCCAACATTTTGTTTATCTCTTTGCACACCTTCTCCTTATACTTCGGATTTAGGTGATAGAGTCTTTGTTTCGCGGGCTTCACATTGGGCTTTAAATTGATCTTCATCACTCCTATATCCACTACAATTCTTTAAGGTCTAAGAACTTGGTGGGAAACAAGTCCTGGTACTCGCACATTAGATCTACAACTTTATCAACTGTATCTTCATCCCAATAATTGCCTATAGTTGCAAACTTAGGTTGCGCGTTAGACCCAATGTTTACTTGCCTAGTCTTCAAAGGTTCTGATATATCATGGTGGGGTGCTTTAAGACCTTCAACCTCGCCCTATCCTTTGGTCTCTGGAATGTTGATTTTTCATAGATCTTCTTTTGCTTCTTCTGCAATCACATTGTAGCATTCCAATGCATGGTGCATCTCTGTACTCCATTCTATTTGAGCCCATTCTACTGGATCTTCAAGCATTCTAAAGATAGCAACTTTGATTTCCTGGAGCACTTGATCAATGCACTCGAATCCATCCTCAAAGCTAAAAGCTAATAAGAAACTCTCCCTCAAAATATCCCATTCAGTTGTCCCATGGCATAGCTATGTTTCTAAATACCAATTCATTGGAATGGTATCTAAGGTATGACAAATGACATGTACCCATTCTGGCTGAGGCTCTTCTCCCCAAGCTCTAGTCCATCTTGCCAAATGATCATGCAGATCATTCTTTCTACTATATTTCTGAGTCATCTGGGTATTAGCGTGTCTAAACCTCAGTTTCATCATCCAATTGTATTCCCTCCAGTTAATGAATCTTTCCTTATGCGTACCCCACTAACGGGAAAGCATAGCACGCAGTGCCAATTCAAGTGCCTGGAAACGATGCTGTTTGGGCACCTCTCTTTAAAATTAATCCAAAAATAAATTAACATCATTTAAGCCAGCATAATGTGGGAGTTTTCTTACCACCATAGATATGCACCACAATGATTTTTTCATCATATTGCAATGTAGCATAGAGACCTCATGCAACCTATTGTACTAGTGTTTGAGCTCCTCATCTGAGTCTGAGGTACAGGAGCTGATTTCTATTAACTCCTAGACATAGAAGCTTCAAAAAAAATTTCTTGGCCTCCATGAAAGTTTCTTTAGCTCAATTGAGGCCAAACCCAACTTCCTTTTCAGCATCCTTGCGCACGCATCCTTCAGTTTCTAACATCTTTCCCTTACCTTCTACTATGACCATACCATTATGCATTACAATATCAATGCTATGATCCTCTTTGTGAGGCTCCTCCCTCATCGTCTGGATATTCTGTGTAGGTTGTTGTGTCTTTTCCTCCTGCATCCTAGTAATCAGCACCGGGCAGTCTTCTATCACATGATCAAACTGTCTACAACATTTACAAGATGGATGCATTGGGTTCTAATATTCACACACAAAATGTCCAGCTTCTCCATAGTTATAAAAAATAACCTTTCCACGACCTCTACCAACCCCTCCTCCTCTTCCTCTTCCATGACCTTGGAATCCTCTGCGTGCCACATCTGTGCCATGATCTTGAGGCTGATTTTCTGCCTCCATTTAATAGGTAGGGGTCCTTTCCATCATCAATCCATAACTTCAGTAATTTCACTCATCATGTCCAATCGATTTACATAATGTGCAAAACAATTGTTGTGTTGTACAAAAAATATTTTGCAAGAGATGACAATGATCAATTGCGTGCTTCCCAGCTATCTGGTAGATAGCACACCATAATGGTACTCCCATGCTCGGTCCCACAATATTTCCAGGTGTTAGAGGCACAGGACCTCCTCCAATCAGGTAATTCTAATAAGTATGGAAATGATCCTTATCATGCCCCTTTTCCTTGCATTTTATATACCAGACTTTAGTGTGCACTCCTGGTTAAGATTCCTTCCCTGTTTTCAAGCTCTATAACTCAATGTGTAGACTTACCAGCTACGATTGAATCTATTGTAATCCAACATTCGTATCTTGTGCTAGTGAGGCTTCCAACGTCATTGCAATCTCCACAACCTCTGCTTGCATTCCTATCTTCTGCTACGATAATGGTAATCTTAGGTGAGGCAAAAATGAAGCAATGTACTAGTCTCTATGTTGATCATCTGTGTTGTTCATATTATCCTACCGAATCAGGCATTTTAGCCTCTTATCCAAATCCCACGAGGATTCATTTACCCTTTTATGTATCTATTAACTTTGTTACATATTGCACTTGAGACTTAGGCTTATTAAACTCACTGTTCAATTCTTGCTAAGTCTCTACCAATGATGCACTAGGTCTATCTTGACATAATTTAATATACCAAGTCAACGCCCTATCCTGCAGTGTTGTGACCAATTGCACTTTCTTTATATTATCATCAGTTATATACTGCATTGTCCATACAACATTTGCAACGAACCAGAATTGTTTAGGGTCTTCGCTTCCTACTCCTTTATAATCGGCATCTTCATTGCATTCACCATGTTGAATCATTGATGTGGAGGTGGAGGTGGAGGTGAAGGTGTAGGTGTATGCAATGGAGGTGGCAGTGTAGGTGAATGCGAATGAAAGAGGTATCATCAGAAGACCTTGGCTCGCTATCTGTATCGCATTTCACGATGTACCCAGAATAGTGCCTTCGTTGTCGCTAGAAGAGGATCCTAAGAACACATTGTATTCAGAGCCTGATTCTTCGTTCCTTTTAAATGGTTTTCCATTTCACATAGTCCCAAACATCAAGGTAATGGAATAACCCATTTTTCACACAACAACATCTTAATCCAAGTTTTCAGATATTTCAAGTACTTACCTCGAGGTCCCTTGAAGAGCCTGTGCTCTGCCTGGCTATAGCTGATGCTTGTATCAATCACAAGTTTAGTGAAAAATCCTCCAATTATGAGATCAATACAGTGATCAATTGCCCATGCGATGTTGTTTTCTAAAGTTTCCATGAACCTTAATAGCTCTGGAGTCCACATAATGGGGCTGTCAAGTCTCCATGTACCTTAATTTTCTACTAATTTAGATAGCCACTCATGCAGTTCGTAGGGGAAGAAATAGAAAAAGGCTTCAGCCTTGTATGTCTACATGTATCCATTCAACCACTGCTCCTTGGATAACCATGGGTTTCTGTTCTCCTATGCTGCAAATGCATGAAACTTTCGATCGAGACACTTTTCAATTTCCTTTTTAGTAGGGAACCACTTATTCGACATCACACATTTCTCAGATAGATCCCGTCCCAACAATGGAACCATTTGTTGTCTTGATGGGGCCTAACCCAATTTCAGCTTTAACTACACCAACCAACAAAACCCTAAATTGTTGGCCCTTTCAACACAACCCACATAGTGCAAGTTGCATTCTCACTCGAAGCAGTATTGGAGGATGCTAGAAGTAGGTTTCTACATTGAGAAGACTATGTGATGAGTTCCTGAATTTCTTATGGCTTAGATCTTCCTTCATGCAGCTTTATCCCTTCTAGATGGACAATACTGTAATCCTATCTAATGACTTCCAGATCTTCGCGAAGATTGTTAGTTATACTTATCATGAATAAATATTACATATCTACTAGTTTCGCGTAGTAACTAAGCATTAATTCATATTAAACAGATTACAGAGTGAAGATACATAAACTTTGCAGAAGTAAATAAAAGGACACATATGCTTCAATTTCGGCCCAAAACAGTCTTTATCAGATAGAAATGTTTAGAGACATAATTTTTACCCCTACACACTCAACTACAGGGGCCAGTGCACTCAGCCTGCCGACTTGCCAAGGCCTTCGCGCCCTCAGCTGCAGGAGCCTTCCACTTTTGCCTACATACAGGAAACAAACCTTTCTTGCCTTAGCACCTTTCCCTAACAATGATTCTTTTTTAATCCTTTTCTCTTCTAAGACTCGCTATGACTCAACTTTATATAGCATTTGATTTACAATACCATGGTCCACAGACCATGGGCGGCTCTCAAAACAACTCTAACACCTACCCACCTAAGGGACTAAAGTCCCTTTCACTTCTACTAGCTTCGCTCTCCACTTTACACATTCCACAGAGACTTTACATTTTCTAAAAATTTGAATCAAAAATTAACAAAATTGACCTCAGGTACCCCATCCCAACAACTAACTTCATTTACCCAATTTATGATAATTAGTGGGTATCCCCACTTTTCATTGTCCCTAAAAAGAATTGAAAGTGGAGAGTTTGTTTGGACTATAGAGAACTTAACAAGGACACCCAAAGGACCATTTCCCTTTGCCATTCATAGATCAAGTCCTTGACACCTTGTCTGGAAAGAAATTCTTTTCATTTCTAGACAAGTTTAGTGGTTACAATCAAATACAGATTACCCCATAAGATAAGGATAAAACCACCTTTACTTGCCCTTAGGGAACCTTTGCATTGTTACACAGTAATTTTTCACTGTCCTCACCTCAGTCCCTCTACCGTGTCATGTGTCAAATAAACATGTTCATATCTTCCCAACAACATAAGAAGATTAAGAAAATGCTCTCTAATGCTGAAGATTGACCCTTTTTTACTAAGTTTCTGCATCATCTCTAATAAACCCTTCAAATTCGTGACGATTCTCTGTCATGCATTATATCATTGTGACATTGTCGCTAGTCCCTAGTTCATGACCCGCGATGATCCAGATTTGGAAAATTAGTTCAAACAGTCTGCCTTCTGGATGTTTCTAGAGCTGGTTGTTGGATCAGTTTGCGTCACCTTTCCACCTCTGAGATGGTGATTCCGCCTCTTGTGCAACCTCTTTTGAGGATAAGCTCCCTTCTCCCTCATTTCATGGAGGCTCCTTATCCTATAAAATCACTCACCATTGCTATGATCTACTAGCTTTTTTAACTGGTTAGTGGTTCTTTTGGTTGGGTAGTGCTACTAGTGCTTTTGAGTTTGATAGATCGCTAGTGTGGATGTGAAAAGTGTGGGATTGTTGATAGCTTGTGGAAGGTTGTGGAGTGCCCTTAACTTTGTGTTAAATCTTATGAGTGAGAGAGAGACTGTATGTTGGGAGATCCATCCTTGAAGAGTGAATGCTTGAGAAACATACTGGCTGGACCCTCTGAGAAGGCTTGCGACATCAAAACTTGATTGTAATCTTGCTCTTGATTCATTATTAATACAATCAATGATGTTTTCTTATGTCTTGTATGTAATTTACTTGATAGCTCATGACTTCTTGACTTTATGAGTAAATAGATCATTGTTGTTCTTGGTTATGTGCTTTGTTGTTTTCTTGTGTTGTTTCAGGTTGATTGCTTATTGAGGAGAAGGAAATGGAAGCTGGAGCAGCGCAATGGAACTTCATCAACCACCAGTTTGAGGTAGGCCTCCAACAATGCATGTTTAAGGAAATCAATTGTTGATCTGTCTTTGTTGTGACTAGACCCACTCTAGGGCTGGAGGGGTTGCTTTTGTCCATAGAATGAACACTTTCCTGCATCACATGCATACAAATTTCTTCCTTTTGGACTTTGTAATGCATCGACAACTTTCCAATGGGTGATATTGGGGATATTCTTAGATCTGTTAAATGACTATTTAGAAATATTCATGGATGACTTTACACCTTACGACAATGCTTTTGAAACAACATTAGTCAATCTTGAAAAAGTACTAGAACAATGAGTACAAACTAATGTTTCTTTAAGTACATACAAGTGTCACATATTATCTCTTTTGATGGAATTAAAGTAGACTCTATTAAGATAGAGGTAATTTTTAAAATTCCAATTCCCAAAATGAAAAAGAGGTATGTAATTTTTGGGACATGTAGGATATTCTAAACGGTTTATAGAAAAATTTTCAAGAATTGCATCCCCTTTATTTTCTCTGCTTATTAAATATGTGGAATTTGTTTGGACAAGGAAATGTGAGCAAGCCTTTACAGAACTTAAAAAGTGTGTATCAATAACCCTTGTTTTGCAAGGACCAAACTTGAGTTTGCCTTTTAATATAGCCACTAATGCATCTGATACTATTGTGGGAGTTGTGTTGTGTCAACTAGAGGACAAAAAACTATATGTTATTTACTACATAAGCAAGAATTTGACTCCAGCTGAACTGAACTACACGGGGATGGAAAAGTAATTTCTTGTAGTAGTGCATTCCATCAATAAATTTTGACACTACGTTACGGGATATCAAGTGTTTATGCATACTAACCACTCAACCATTCATTTTCTAATGAATAAACCAATCACTAATGGTAGGATTACACGTCGGTTATTGCTATTATAGGAAGTTGACATAACAATCCTAGATAAACCTGGGAAAGATAATGTAGTGGTTGATTTTCTTTCTAGACTGATTGTTGATAATTAATGCATGCATGTTGAAGATTATTTTCCCGATGAATATCTCTTTTCTATTTCAACTTACTCACCATGGTATGCAAACATTGCTAATTATCTTGTTGCATGAAGATTCCCACAACGCCTATCCTCACACAAGAAGAAAATAGTTATTTAGTAAATTTCAAGATACTCTTGGATTAAAGGAGACCTCTATCACACTGGGTCAGATCATCAGATCAGGCATTGTCTGAGGGAGGATGAAATCTTTGATATCCTTAAAGCTTGTCACGAAGAACCTTGTGGGGGGGACTTTATAGATAAAAGAATAGGGTATAAGGTGATTTCAATAGGGTACTATTGTCCTATTGTATTTTAGGACACAAAGAAATTTGTGAAAGGATGTGATAGTTGTTTGAGAATGGCTCAACCGCTCCAATCAAATGAGATGTCGTTAGACCCCCGGATAGTTTTAGAACCATTTGAGAAGTGCACCTTGCATTTTGTAGGGCCAATTAATCCTCCATCTCAACAAAAGTCCTACATCCTAATATGCACAAATTATGTCACAAAGTGGGTTGAAGCGAAGGCACTAACTAGAGCTACAGAACCGGTTGTTTCAAACTTTTTGTTTGAAGACATTTTTGTTCGCTTTCTGGTTCCTCGGGAAATAGTGACAGATGGAGGGCCACAATTTACATTTCATTTGATCCAGAAGCTAGTTGAGAAATACAAAATCTGTCATAGGATTAATTCACCTTATCATCCACAGGAAAATGGCCAAGTGGAAAGCACCAATAAGGTTATTAAGGGAATTATTACCAAGATTTTGGCTAGCCACCAGAGGAATTGGGTTGATAAACTACTAGAATCGTTGTGGGCATACAAGACTACATGGAGGAACACTACGAGATTCTCACCATATGAATTAGTGTATGGTAGAAATCATTTATATTCCATAGAGACTGAAATAAAGACACTGAGGACAACACTACAAGTGAATATATATTTGGCCACAACACGGAAACAGTGGTTAAATTAGGTAAATGAACTTTATGAGAAGAGGTTGGCTACCATTCAGCGAATAGATATCATCCAGCAATGGAGGGCGAAGTGGCACAACAAATTCATCAAGAAGAAGGTGTTTTAGAAAGGTGATTAGGCTTTATTATATGATTAGTGAGTCAAGGGTTTCAAGGGGAAGCTCTACACCAGATGGCTAGGTCTTTATGAAGTTGATACGGTCTTTGACAATGGGACTGTGAATTTAGTCACCATCGAAAATGCTAGGACACCATTACTTGCTAATGGGCATCGTCTTCGGTTATGTCACAAACCAACTTCAAAGGGTTCATTTATCAACATTGTCTCAGAATCTGATCTTCAAATTATAGGAGCAGGGGAAAGTTATCCTCTGCTACCAAATTTGTAATTCTCAATAAGTGTAACAGCTGAAAACCAACTCTGTTGGTGACTGACACACAAATAAAAAATAAAAAAGAGAGAAGAAAAAATAAAAAATAATAAAAAGAAAAAATAAAATAATAATATATTAAAAAATATATATTTGTGAAAACCTTTTCTAAGGGCACAGACAGATAATGGTAACAGTTGAAAACCACCATGTGGTGGTTGTTACATGTTTTTTCCCTGTAACAACATCATTTTTTTCATACATGTTATCTTATGTTGTTACACACTTAAGTCTTTTCCTTCTTTCTTTATTTTTTTTTTAATTATTGTAATAAGAATTCCATTGTAAAGAGTATCATTAGTGATTACATCTATTGTTACACCTGTAACAACCAACAATATGCAACAGCAAATCAGGCAAAATTGTCTACCTTAATAAATGATATCACCAGGATGTTGCCACTGAAATAAAGGACCTAATCAACATGTTGTCATTGGAATCAATCACGTCACTAGTAATTTTTCCGCCACATCACCGTCGGTGAGTCATTCAAAAGGTATATTGATTTTCTTTATTTAACAATTCTAGAAATTAATATGATGATCCACTTGATGGCTGAGGACGGCTGTAGCATTAAAAACTGGGGGAGGGTGAATCATTTTGCAATCTGTAATTTAAATCAAACATTAAAGTGACATACCTTGTAATCATGGTCAAATCCTACAATCATTATCATCGTTTTATGTCAAGTGTGATATAGGTTTAAATCGCATTTAAAATAGATTTTCACGACCCCATATTAATAATGAGACCATAACGCATATTGTACAATCCCCTGATCTGACATCACTGCTTTTATTGCCCCGATATATATTGCAATGAAGCACTATATCTTCATTTCACAGAATTCTCAGAAAATCAAGAAGACAAATCACAGAAGGTATTGTCTAAAGTAGAGATGGGAGGAGCAGTAGTTAAGCATGAGCCCAATTCCACAGAAACATTGGAGAATTGCCTGGAGGCATGCCAAATGTTTAAAGAGGCAGGGTGGTTCGAATTCTTCAAACGACTCAAAGGGTCGGAAGAAAATCTTTCCCTCGAGTTTGCTAAGAACTTGAACAAGAATTAGATGGATATTAGGGGGTTGAAGTTAGAAGTCACTGGAGAAGTAATCGCTAGAGTATGGGCATTACAATCTAAAGGAAAAGCATGGTTTAACTGAAATATCAATGATCCTTCTATCAAGGCAGAATTTACGCAAGGGGAGGAATAATTAGAGAAGAAGGGCAGGGGAATTAACTGATTGTCTCTTCCTCAGCCATGGGGAGATGTTGCCTTATACATTATCAAATACATTTCCTATGAAGGATGAGAGACAATAGTATTTAACTATCATTTCCCATTGTTAAACCATCTCCTACACAAGTAATTGGTTAACCTCCCATATTTCCTGTTAGAGAACCTGAGGCATATGGTTGTTTTTGTGAATGTTGTTGCCCATCTGGAAACTTGTTCCACCAATCATGGCCTTATAAAATTAATCATAGTGGACGCCCTGTAACTCTAAGGCTAGATCTATAAATAGCTTATGACTAGAAAGTCAAGAACTTCACACCGGAAGTGTTGGAAATAATAAGAGGGGGGGTGAACCACTATTTCTTTTCAATTGTTATTTTCACCGGTTAAATCATGTATATTTAGAACAAAAAATGAACAATAGGAATAAATGCTTTTATTCATATAATCTTTACAATAAATCAGATACAATATATATTAGGCTTCAATCTGTTTCCAATCACCGACTTGGTCTTTTGTGAGGCTCCAACCTCTAGGGCACCAACCCTGTCTTGTCAAGGCACCAAACTTGGATTTAGGAGCACCAACTCCAAGGACACTAATCCTTCCAATTCTGAGGCATCAATCCCAAGGGCTCCAACCCTATCTTGTCAAGGTATCTTTGGTGATCATTCTCTGCTCCCAAAATCTTCTTCACTGAATTTTGTCAATCTACAACTTCACTATAGTCTCCATGCTACATCATTAATGACAATATGTCATCATATGACGGAGTCTTCAAAACTCGTCATACTGTCCACATAGGATCTGCAATGTTACCTCATGATGATTTCAAATAGGCATCATGATCTTCAATAATGTTTCCAAGATTTGTTGAAGCTTTCCAACAACATGGGCTAAGCCTCAATGTATGCATAAAAACAATTCTCTATTTTCAAGCCTCTTATTGTCATGATTACTGCTTTAGAAGTGATTTTCGCAGTATCTTACTTCTAGAGAACATACTTACAAATACTTCAATGCTAGTGTTGTCTACTGCTCCCTTTAACTGATGACTGATGAAATATTACTTGACTGGTCCGAGGTCAAACAGATCTTTGTCTTATGTTGGTTGTTCGAATTCCTTCTGTCCTACTGGACCTTTGGCTTTCTTCTATCCTACTGAGCCTTTAGCCTCCTTTTGTCCTACTGGTCCTTTGGCCTTTTTCATTTTTTTGTTTTGTTGGACATACAACATACTCTATTTCTTTCATTTCTCTCCTTGTGAACTTTTCCTTGTTCTCTGTTATAGATGCCTAATATGCCCTGACCTTTGGCTTCCTTTTTCACTCAGTTGATCTTCGGCTTCCTCTATGCTCGCTCGAACTTTTGGATTCCTTCTTCGATTGCTTGATCTTCGGCTTCCTCTACGCTCACTCGACCTTCTTTGCTCACTTGATCTTCGGCTTCCTCTATCTATTCGAATTCACCAATACTCAAAAGACACGTTCATTTAAGAGAGAGGCCAACTTATGATATCGCATATTAGAATTATATCAGAGAGTCCCTTTCATCCACAGACTTGATTGTTCACGTAAATCACATCATGAGAGAGGTTATACCCATATTGGAGATCCCACGTGCCATGTCATTACTTTAATCGCAATCGCAACTTCTGGAGGTCTTTTACAAGTCATGCCCATAACATACTCTATCCTTCAATATCAACATCATCAATCTTCACATATCCACATATTTAAAATCATATAATGGGTGATCCTACCAACCACATCATCACCTTACACGCAATCACAATTTTTCGGAGGTTTGCACATAACATAGTGATTTCACTACTGCCGATGGAGAGAATGTGATGCAATCTTAAGTAGTTGTTAATAACCTGTCGAGTCCATAACCTTATCACAATCGGCGGTTAACCATCATTACATTTATTCAAGACTTGCGACATGTGATGAATGCGATATTTCTTTATGAGGTATTATAATGGTGCAGCAGGTCTGCATATGTATCACAATCAACCGATTTAACATGTGATCCTTTTTTAACTTTGTGATTCAACAGATGCGATATTACCTTAGGGTTGTTACTATAATGTGTTTGGGTCCGCATGTATTATTGCAATCACAGTTTTAGTGTGACATTCCTTTAATACTTGCAATGTGAAGGTTCTGATACATGCAAATGCAATATTACAATAGGGTTGTTTATAATGGAGTGATCGGGTCCACAACTTATATCACAGTCCGGGGATTCAATGTGAAAAGCCTTTCATAACTTGGGATGCAGTATTCCAATAAGCTTCTTTTGATAACTCAGCCAAGTCCACAACTTTATCACAAATGATGCTTTGTGGGACTTTGACTGTCACATGGATTAAAACTGGCCTTAACCCCTACAGTTGACCATGATCTAAGGGTTGACTATGAGATCGATGGTTAGGATTAAGTGCAGGACTTCATGAGTGCGAGACTTGAGTCATACTTTCCTACCCCCATGCTTATGATAGTTTTTGCTCCTGTTGGCTCTTTCCTCGCTGTGTGTTCCTCTTTGCTCCTTCTGATGAATTCTTCCTATCAGTTCTTCTTGGGCATATATTACATGTGATACTCCCTATATGGCTTTTCCATTGTTAACTCTTCTAATACTCTGCAATACTCCTCTGATATGTTAACTCCTCTGGTATGTTGGCTCCTCCGATATTTCATGTGATATCTCTGATATGGCCCTTACTCTTAAGCATATGTGATATTTTAATAAGAACAAATTGTAACAAACTCTTACTCATGGCTTGGCTTTCTCGTGGCTTCTCCTCACTCTTCTGCTCTTATAATTTGGCTTCATGATGGCTTCTGATAAACTGCTTTCAATGAACTTTTCCAATATGCTTCTCTTGCTCCAATATGTCTTACTTTGACTTCTGATAGCTCTTCTTTGACTGCTCCCATTCTTGACTTCGAATGGCTTCCTTGATGGCTTTTCTCCTTGGCTTCTTGTTCCTGTTTCTTCACGGATCTTCTCTACTTCTCCTTGGCTTCATATCATCATTTACTATCCTAGAATATTTCCATATTGACATCAATGACAATCTAGATCAACAATCTTCCCCTTTGTCATTTATGGAAATATTCTTCTTCTCTCCCCCTTTAACATCAATGGAAAAGGAGTGCTCAGGGACTCCCCCTATCAAACTGCTCCCCCTATCAAACTACTTCTATTATTTATGAATAGTATATTTTTATCGGTATGTTACTCCCCCTATCATGGTGCTCTTCTTTTTACTCAAGATAGAAGGATTGATGCCTTATCATCAACTAGCACATTATCCCTTCTTCATGTCTAAAAAAAAACTATTTTATCATGGCTTCAACAATGCTTAAAGATGCTCCACTTCAATGCTTCCAAACATATTGCAAATAGCCACACACCAAATGTTCAAGTCCAAGTGTTTATGCTTCAATCCATATTTTGTTGTCTCCACAGTCAAAATTAAGAGGTTTTCACAGTCCGAATCAAGAGAAAATTCCACTGAAATTTTCATTCTCACTATCTTTCTTCAAATCAAGATTCCTTTGTATCTCTATGATTCTCCTTAAGTTACTGAGCTATATTTGATTGCACAACATTATCCTTTCTATAGTCCTTTTGATGAGCCATATTTTCCTTCTGTTCTTGTAAAAGTCTCTGCAAGTTATCTCCACTAGCAGATTTTGATATCCCATCTGTGACTGTCTTTTAAATTCTTTTCACTAATTAGCATCTTTTTGCAATGCTTCAGTTTTGTTAGATGCTGCCACCTACTCTTGCTTCAAGCTTCATTCCTAGATGTATTTGTTTGTTTGAAGGCTGCCTCTATTTGTGTCCATAATTTACCTGTTTTCACATTAAATCCTGAGTCGAGACATAAAATTTTGTAATAACAGCAACATAGTTATTTTCCCTATTTCTCTAGTATTAAATGACCTTCTCTGCTGCTCCAATTTCTACTTAGTGATCTAGTGGAAGACATCTTCAACAATAGTCTAGAGAATAGTTAATAGATCATGTTCTTCAATATAGTGCTCTTGAGAAATGATCGTTATCAAAGGATGATTGTTAATATAGCTCATCAAGAATTTCATAAGAACCCTTTCATGAATCAATTCTGCAATAATGATCAAGAATCACAAGCTCCCCCTAACTGTATGCATCATCTCTTTTGGCAGAGTCTTCCCATCAAATGCTTAGATTGTCGAAGATCAGGGCAATAACATGTGTTGTTGGCTGGAGATTCAAGGGACTTTTAGATTGTATTTGCTTTTTGTTGAGCAATAAAAAGGGTCTTTTTAACCTCTATTTACCCTACATTAATTATCAATCCAGGTACGATTTGTTATCTCAAGATTGTACTCAGTCTGAGGCGGTCACATGTCAAGAGTAATGCTAGTAATATAGTGCTTTTACAAAAGTAAATAAATGCTGGAAACAAATGCTAAATGTAATGGCAAGAAATTGAAACACTTTGTAGCTAAATCATTCATTTAAGAAACTGTAGCATTTATCAGTCAAGGATGCAGTAACGATAACTCTTTCCTTTGTAAAATGATGCAAATGAAAAGCAATCAAAGAGAAGATCTCTAATCTGGGAACCAGACAGCAATAGTCAATTTTATGCTAGAGGAAAAACCTGTGAACCATTTATGAAACCAACGTTTCGGACTAGCTAGGTGAGTCCATCATCAGGGCAATGAGATTTGTGTTTTGAGACGAGAGATACGTGAAAACTATGGAGCTATTAATAGATGATTAGAAAAATACTTAATCTCTTATTTTTAATGTCAGCTTAATTGATTCCACATTATTAATCATTTATTTTTTTTATATCATTAATTTTATTTAAATGTTTATATAATAATAATGATCTTATTGATATAATATAAAATTTTGAGTGACATATTCCACTGTATTTTAATTGTTATAATATTTAGTTATTTTATTTAATGTGTTTATCTATTTATATGTTTATTTTAATTTAATTTATTATTATTATTATTATTTTATGAATTTTATTTAATTTATTATTATTATTTATTTATTGATTTTCAATTTATTTATTTTATTTAATTTAATTTTTTTTATTTTTTTATTATGTTTATTAATACTATTTATATTATTATATTATTATTATTATTATTATTATTATTATTTTTACATTTATTTATTATTCTTATTATTAGTTAGTTATCTAATAATTTGTTATAGTTATCCATATTGTTATTAATAATATTATTATTATGAAATATTCTTATCATTTTATTTATACTTAATTATATAATATTAAGATAAATAAGTAACTTGTTATGAATTAGTTAGGATTGGAGTAAATTTTTTTTTTTAATGGCTTATCAAATTTTAAGGGAGTTAAGTAGATTGATTTATCTGATATAATATTAGGTTAATTTACTGCTTTTTCATTTTATTTAATAAGGGTTTCCAGGTGCTACTTAATTTAAGACCGTCATCCCTATTCAAGTTATTAGAGGATTTCTCAATTTCAATTTCCTCTTTCACCCTTCGTTTTAAGTAATGGTCTTCCTTGTGGATTAATTTTGCTTGTTCCATACAGATATAGTGTGAGGAGGAACATGAGTGCTCTGTTAGACCTGATTTTTCCGACCTGTTTCTTGTAATATCATTAATGTTCACTACAGTTGCAGGTCATTATGTTCACACTAAAGCAATTACTAGAAATGATAATTCAAGTAATAGAAAAGGGAACAAAAACTAATCTATTAAAAAGATCGAACAACAAAGCTTTAAGTTACAGGAATGAATTAGGCAGCAATCGTAATCTAAAGGAATTGAGCATCAATCTTTAACTAGGAAATGATTTGAACAGCAAGCCAAGAATGGAAAAACAAGCTTAAGTAAGTCTATGAAATAATGAACAACAAATTAAATCAAATGTAAACATATAGCGAACTAAATCAAATGTCAACACACGATGAATCTATAATGATGGAATCAGTAATCCGAGTTTAGCATAATAAATATTAACCATGGTTATAAAGGAAAAACAATTTTCGTTGCAATGGAACAGTAATCCAAATGAAAAGCGATCACAAATAGAGGTAAACCATAGCTAAATAAACAACAATACCGATTTGTAAATGAACAGCAATGTTATTCTGTAAACGAACAGTAATGCCAATCTGTAAAGGAACAGCAATGTTACACAGTAATGTCAATCTGTAAGGGAACAACAATGTGATTTGATTTCAGAATGAACAGCATAACATTTCAGTTGCAAATGATAACCTTACTATTCAAATATGAATTAAAGATAACAGAGCTGGTAAATGAAATGACAAGGAACAACAGATTACTAAATGAAGCAAGTAAAAGAAATCAAACCACAAATGACTTGGAATTGGAAAATAATGGTACAAAAAGAAAATGATCCACCAGGGCTGGGCCCTTAGCCACTAGGGACACACTGCTGCGGTTACTCCAGAATCAAAGACGGAACAACAACAAAGTTTATGTATTAATCATGAAAACAGAGCTATAGTAATCACTCTTTAAAGAGAGTCGATGATCAAAGTTCAGTTTGCACAAGAAAATTTTATAAAACAATAATAATCCGCTCCTTGGGCTAGCAGTGTTGTCCCTTTTTATAGCGGCCAGGTAGAAATACCAAAGATACAGATATTTTTAAGGTAGCAATCCCTCAGGATCAAAGGATCCTGAAGGATTCACGATATCGTTATCCTTCTGTTATCTCTTTGTCCTCATATGTAGATATAGCATTTCTTCTTCCCTTTCCTGGCTCATGCGCTCCGATCTGGATTGCCTCGTCTAGATGAGGTTCCCTATCAAAGGGACAGTAGTTGGTTTTGCCTTGTCTTTTCCTCTGAAATGGCGATCTTCCATTTTCTTCATTTTCTACATAGAAAAAGGTAATAATTAGTCATTTTACGTTACTCACAAATATCTTAAACTTTACCATAATCCTTCATCAAATGACCATCTCATAATGTAAATAAATTATGAATTAAACGAAAAGATAATGAAATAAGTGGCAATTACATACCTTTTCTAATGCTCAACACTTCCTTCTACATAATTGTGTAACTTTCGTATCTGGCATAGTTCTAGCTTGAGAAGGTGCCCAAATCAAGTTACAATTACATGCCATATGACCAATGTTATGACCCTTGAAGCATTCTATGTTGTTCATGAATAAGAATTTATGACTTCTTCTTGCAAAATTATTCCTTGGAGATTGTTGGGGACCATAATATCTATCTTTATGATATGCCCTACAATCTTTCGCCATGTGTCCAAAGTTTGTACAAGCATAACAATAACCAAGAAATAAAATTTGGTACCTGGGACATGGAGATTTTCTTGATGTACTTCTAAAGTTTTTCTGCCTTGAGATCCTTTGATGATAAGCATTACTTCTTGCATCCTTGACATCATCTACATTTCTTCTTGAAGTGAGATTTCTTCCAATGTTGCCTTGACTCTAATCCTTGCCTTTGCTGGAACTGGACACATCAACATTTATTTCTAGCTTCCTCACATCCCTTTTGTTTGGAGCATTATCATTTTTGTTTGAGGATTCACCTACATACCCAAGACCTGATTTATCAAATGGACATCTTTAATGGCTGAGCATGTTATCCAAGGCTTGAGAGCTCTTCAATATTTTTTCCATCCCTTCAACCTGCCAAGTCCACTTGGACCTTCGTTATTGTTTCTCTCAGCATTTTCAGTTTCCTTAATTGTAGCAAAACTTACTATTTTTAGCAGTTTTTTGGGTCCTGAACTTCCGGAGCCATTTTGAGGCCCTAAACGACGTTTATTGGGAAAACGGGGAGCAACATGGGTCCATGGACCCATGTTGCTCTTCCCAAAGTTGTATTTCTCGAATAGATCTTTCTAACGAGATATTGTGCACGTCAAATGGAGATCATATGCCAAAGTTACGACCTCGGGAAGTTGATGTACCAATTTACCCAAACAGGGCCCACAGTTTGGCGTTTCATCTTCTCGGGTTAGGTTTATGGATGTTTAGGGTTTTCCATTGTTTCTCAACAATAAATAGGCCTTCGAGCCTCATTGTAAAATAGTTCAGAGACATGTAGCCACCACATCTCTTCTCAAAGATAAGCTACCATCACCCTAGCTGGTTTATTTCCATTATTGTTTGTAAGCATATTTCAGTATTTTACATTAATGAAATGAAGTATTATTTCTGTTGCATATCTGTGTTTATGGTTATCTCTGTAATTTTTTGCATTCTTGTTTAAATCCAGATCAGTGGTATCAGAGCAGTCTTCTTTTTCTCTATTTTTCTTTGCATGTCCCCAACGAGGTCGGGATATAAGGAGTTAGGGCTTGAACTGGTCGAAACTTTGCAAGACCAGCCTCGCAAATCCCGATGGCCTCCCATGGCAGATGAGAAGAAAGATGAGGGGGCAGGAGATCCTATCAAAATCTTGCTCGAAGAAGTCCTCGAGCGACAAAGGAATGTTATGATGGACAGCTTTGCCCAAATCCTTCAGCGGCTACCCAGAAGCGATGCATCGACTTCCAGCAGCTACTCTGGAAATGCCATGCCCTTTAAGGTACAAGTTAATTTTGAAATCCCCATATTCGAGGGTCAGATAGACACAGATGTTGTAGATAAATGGTTAAATCTGCTAGAGGGTTATTTTTCTATTCACGAATTTTCGAGTATGGAAAATATTGTTTTCGCTCTTCTCAAAGCAGCCCCCCACGTCAAGGACTTGTGGGAAACCTACTGCGACCAAAAGGATGAAAATACCGGCTCACTATTTTCAGCTGCACCCACCTGGAATTCATTCCAGGATACCATCAAGGAGCAGTACTACCCTGTCGGAAGCTATGAAGATCAATACATAAAGTGGACCACGCTTCGGCAAGGAAGGGACCAAGACGTGCTGGAGTTTACCAATCTTTTCCATACCCTTTGCACAAAGTTGGGTATCAAGGATTTGGAGAAACATTTGATACTAAAATACTGTGGTTGCCTGCACAAGTACATCCAAGAAGAAATAGAATTCCTGAACATCTCCTCGCTTAGCACAACATACTGATATGTTGTCAAGGTTGAGCAAAAGTTTAAACAGAAGAAGTGATACTTTGGGTCTGCAAATCTAAAGCAAGGGAAAGGTGCCCCTAAACCACAGAACAAAGGACAAAGCCAAGGTGGGGCAGTGTAAGACAACCCACCAAAGCTGCAAGCAAAGAACAGTGCCACGAATCCAAAAAAGGACACGGGAAAATGATGCGAGTTCCATAAGAGCTCCACTCACAACACAAGTGAGTGTCAGTGCAAGCAGTCACTGGTGGTTGAGCTAAACGTTTCAGAATCAAATGCATGTTTTGACTCTGAGTTAGAACCCGACAAGGGGAATGACAAAGGGAAGCAGATTATCGATGCGAAGCCCAATGCCATCGTTGCCACCATGAAGATACAGAAGGAGGAACCCGAAGATCCAGAGGAGGAGGAGCATCTCTTCCATTCCTAGATGTGGGTAAAGGGCTCCCCGCTACAGTTCATTGTCAATTACAGGAGCCAAAAGAACCTCATTTCGGCAAAGGTCGAGAAGTAGTTAGGCTTACTGACCATAGCACATCCACAAGCATACACCATTGGGTGGCTTCACCAAGGACAAGATCTTCCCATGAGCCAACAGTGTCACCTTCCATACAACATCAAGCCCTTCACAAATGAGGTATTGTGTGACATTGCTCCTCTTGAAGTTTGTGATGTATTATTAGGACAACCATACTTGTGGAAGCAACATGCTGTGTATGAATCACGGCCCCATGTTGTTATTGTTACATTGGGAAATAAGTTGTACAGGATACCGGAGGTAGCACCACCTACCACCATCTCTTTGGTTACTGCAAAACAATGCAGTAAGATCATTTCCAAAACTGGGAAATTTATTTTCCTAATGATACACCCTCAAGGAAAGAAGAAGACGGTGGCCACGACCTCTAGACAGGGCCCCTTCGCATGACAACTACAGATGGACAAGGTCATGGAGGAGTACGAGGACATCTTCACCTCCCCTGCAGGGGTTCCTCTGCACTGTCAAGTCAAGCACTCCATCGATCTAACCCCAGGTGCACTGCTACCCAACGGACCAATTTTTTGCGGAAACGTCACATCCGTCCGAGTTCATCACCTTGTGGGAGCTCGATCATGTTGGTACAGAAGAAGGATGGGACTTGGAGACTTTGTATTGACTATCAGGTACTGAACAAGGTCAATGTCCGTAATAGGTACCTGATCCTGTGGATTGATGACCTCCTATACCAACTAAAGGGGGGAAAATATTTTAGTAAGATTGATCTGAAGTTAGGATATCACCAGGTACCAATCAAACCCTCTAATGTGTGGAAGACTGCCTTCAAAGCCAAGGAGGGCCTTTTCGAATGGTTGGTTATCCCTTTCAAATTGACGAATGCTCCTACAACCTTCATGAGGCTAATGGATGACATCTTGCAGCCATTCACCAACTCATTTGTAGTGGTATACTTGGATGACATTTTGATCTTCAGCCGAAGTTGGGAAGAGCACCTCCACCACATCCGACAGGTTCTCCAAACAATGTGGCAACATAAGCTATGTGCCAATTTGGAGAAATGTACTTTTGGCATGACCCAGGTTCAGTATCTGGGACACATTATTGATGAACAACGGGTGTATGTGGATCCAGCCAAGATCCAAGTCATTCAGGATTGGCCATCTCCAACCACTTTGATAGAGCTCTGCAGCTTTCTAGGTCTTTCCAACTTCTACCACAGGTTCGTGTTGGGGTTTTCTCATATCACTTGGCCCTTGAGTCAAGTCACCAAGGGAAGAACGAAAGAAAATTTCTTTTGGTCTAAATCTCAATAGAAGGCATTCACAGAGTTGAAAAATCGCCTCTGCACGAAAACAATTCTCGCGTTACCAGATTTGCAACAACCATTTGAGGTCGAGACAAATGCCTCTGGCTATGCTATTGGGGCAGTCCTTACTCAACATGGGCATCCAGTGGCAAATCACAGTGAGACACTTTCAGACACAGTCTGGAAGTATCCCACTTATGACAAAGAGATGTTTTCCATTGTGCAAGCCTACCAACAATGGAAGCATTACATTTTGGTGAAGGAAACGGTCATCCAAACAGACCACCAACCTCTGCAGTTCATACGGACCCAAGGGAAATTGCAGAATGATTGCCATCAGAAGTGGTCTACATACCTGCAACAGATCCATTTGAATATCAAGTATAAGAAGGGTAGCACCAATAATGTTGCAGCCTGCCTCAATCGACCACCGATCATGGCATTAACCACCGTGCTCAACTCTTGTGGGCACGAGACTTCTGATTGGCCACTTTTTTACAAAAGTGACCCAGAATTTGGCCACACATACTAGACACTCTTGGAGGGTCAGCATGTTCCAGATTCTCACCTCCAGGATGCCCTGTTATGCCACATGGGTCACCTTTGAGTTCCTTCAAGCAAGCGTTTCAAGATGATTTGGGAGGCACACTACAATTGGGCTGTTGGGCATTTCGGGGTCAAGAAAATGGTGGCAGTACTACAAAGGTATTTCTATTGTCTGAATCTTCAACAGGATGTCGGGAAGTACATTAGATCATGTACTACCTACACCATTGCCAAACCAACATTCAAGAAGCAAGGCCTCTATACCCCACTGCCTACCCCTAGTCGACCTTGGGAATCCATCTCCATGGATTACATGTCAGGCCTTCCTTCCATTAAGCATGGAAACCACTGTGTTTTTGTGGTCATTGACAAGTTCTCAAAGATGGCCATATGGTGGCCTGTAAGAAGAATATCACAACAGAAGCCACTGCTAAATTCTTCTTTGAACGAGTGTGGGTGCACTTTGGGATCCCATAGTCTATCATCTCAGATCATGACAGTCAGTTCCTTAGTACATTTCGGTCCAATCTCTGGTCAATGTTGGACACCAAACTCACTAAGTCCACAGCCTTCCATCCTCAAACTGATGGCGAGATAGAGGTTGTCAATCGAATGATTGTACACATTCTGTGCATGTACAACTCAAAGCATCCACGCACATGGGACGAGAGCCTCCCCTATGTTCAGCACAGCTACAACTGATCTCTTCATAGCTCGACTAGCCACAACCCTTTTCAGGTGGGCTTGGGATTCCAGCCACTATGCCCCATTGATGTGGCCATGCCACTTGCAGCTACTCACACAGATTCATCTCATGTCCAATCTGAAATAGACAAGGCATCCAACTTCATTGAGCACATCCAACATATTCTCCAATAGGTCCATGACATTCTGGATAAATCAAATTCCAAGTACAAGCAGCGACATGATCAACATCGGGTGCCACACAAGTTTTAGGTGGGCAACAAAGTATGGTTGCATTTGCAAAAGGAACGCCTTACTGGAACCTATTGGAAACTGAGACCACTCTGATATGGTCCTTACACCATTACTAAGGTTGTGGGAGATATTGCATTTGACCTCAACATTTCCCCATTCCTTGGCCTGCACCCAGTGTTCAATGTGGACTGCCTTCGGCCATACTTTCCACCATTACTAGACACATCCGACATTACAGAATAGCTCACACCCACAGAATTAAATCCAAATTGCATGGAACAAGCTACAACTGATCGAATCATGGACACACAGATCAAGAACACTCACCAACAGAATATCCAACTATATCGAGTTGTCAAAGTAGGCCAACTCCTTCAGCAGGGCAAGTGGCTCACAAGGGACCAAGTTCAGCAGAAGTTTCCTCATCTCATGGAGGAACTCAATGCAATGGGGACCATTTCTTCCTAAGGGGGGAGGAATGATCTAGGTGAACATTGGTGGCCACCTGCCAAGTCCACCTGGACCCCCATCATTTTTTCTCTCAGCATTTTCAGTTTCCTTAATTGTAGCACAACTTACTATTTTTAGCATTTTTTCGGGTCTTGAACTTCCGGAGCCATTTTGAGGACCTAAATGGTGTTTTTTTGGAAAATTGGGCGCAAAAAGGGTCCATGGACTGATGTTGTTCTTCCCAAAGTTTTATTTCTTAGATAGATCTTTCTAACAAAATAATGTGCACGTCAAATGGAGATCATATGCCAGAGTTATGACCCCAGGAAGTTGATGTACCAATTTACCCAAACGGGGCCCACAGATTGGCATTTCATATTCTAGAGTTAGGTTTTGGGATGTTTAGGGTTTTCCATTGTTTCTCAACAATAAATAGGCCTCCGAGCCTCATTGTAAGACAGTTTAGAGGCATGTAGCTGCCACATCTCTTCTTAGAGATAAGCTACCATCGCCCTAGCTGGTTTATTTCCATTACTGTTTGTAAGCATATTTCAGTATTTTACATTAATGAAATGAAGTATTATTTCTGCTGCATATCTATATTTATGGTTATCTCTATAATTTTTTGCATTCCTATTTAAATCTAGATCATTTCCTTTGCTGGAACTAGATGCATCAACATTTATTTCTAGCTTCCTCACATCCCTTTTGTTTGAAGCATTATCATTTTTGTTTGAGGATTCACCTGCATAACCAAGACCTAATTTATCAAATGGACATCTTTGATGGCTGAGCATGTTATCCAAGGCTTGAGAGCTCTTCAAGACTTTTTCCATCCCTTCAACCTTTTTCCTAAGGGAGACAATCTCTTCTTCCAATCTTTCACAATCATTATTATTCTTAGCAAGTTGTTTCTCAATTTCTTCCTTGATACAAGTAGCTTTATTTGATTCTATTTTAAGGGAGATGATCTCTGATTTCATTTTGAAGTTTTCTTCATTTTCCTTTGCTAGACTGCTCTCCATTTCTTCCTTGATCCTTGTAGCTTTACATGTTTCAGCCTTGAGAAGGTTGATGTTAGATTTTAATTTGAAGATTTCTCCATCTTTTTTTTTTGGTTGAAATATCATGTTGTTTCTCTCAATTTTCTACTTCATCAAACTGTCCTTGTATGATTGCTAATGCTTCGATTTGCTTCTCAGCTCCTTGTGCTAACTTTCTTGCTTCTTGTAGTGGAGATTTGAGAGAGGGGACCTCTACCTTGTACTAACCAATCTCTTCTTCAAGTTTGTTCAAGCTCTTGTGCCTTTGTTCAAGTTGACTTGACAGGGTATCTTCCCGCTTCTTTGCTTTATCCAATTGATTTGTCATGGATATGATTTCTTCATGATGCTTTCTTTTGCTTTGATGAAATTCCTTCTTAAGCTTGGCAAGCTCTTCATGCCTTTCTTGTACTTGAAGCTTGACAAGTTCAACTTTCTTCCTTGTTTGGTCTTGGTCACCATCTAGTGCTTTCTCATTAAGTTCCTCATTTTCCTTTTTCAAATTGATAATCTCTTCCATGGCAGCCATAATTTTAGTGAGGAAATCTTCTACAAAGTCTTTTTCATTCTCTTCATCTTCTAGGTATTCTTTAGCCTTGATATCATCATTCTCATTTTCAACTTCTATGATGGGTTCTGGATTTCATTCTTGGTTTCTATCATCTTCTTGACTAAGGGTCATGGTCAATGCTCCTTTTCAGTGAAGGTTATGAATTTTGTCCCATATACCCTCTGTTAACAAACATTTTACTAAGTTGTTCTTTAGAGAATCAAGTAGCCCATTCAAGATTGCCTTCATTGCTTTTGCATTGTACTCCTTGGATTCTCCATCCATCATGCTATCAACAATCACTGATTTCCAGATTTCAATGCCTTGAGTCTTTAAGGAATTCCTCTTTCTTTCTTCCCATATATTAAATTTTCCATTGAACCATGGAGCCTTCTCAAATTGATTGTCTTCTATTTCAGTGGTAGAGGGAGACACATCTTTAGGAGGATTGGAGACTTTCTTCCTTGGCTTCACCATTTGTGTTCTAAAGATCAACCTTCAAGTTGTTAGGCTTTGAGTGGAGGTACCTACTCTGATACCAATTGTTGGAAATACTGAGGGGGGTGAATCAGTATTTCTTTTCAATTGTTATATTTACCAGTTAAATCATGTATATTTAGAACACAAAAATGAACAATGGGAATAAATTCTTTTATTCATATAATCTTTACAATAAATTAGATACAATATATGTAAGGCTTCAATCTGTTGCCAAGCACCAACTTGGTCTTTTGTGAGGCTCCAACCTTTATGGCACCAACCTTGTCTTGTCAAGGCAACAACCTTGGATTTAGGAGCACCAACTCCATGGACACCAATCCTTCCAATTCTGAGGAACCAACCCCAAGGGCTCCAACCCTATCTTGTCAAGATATGTTTGGTGGTCATTCTCTGCTCCCAAAATCTTCTTCACTGAATTATGTCAATCTACAACTTCACTGTAGTCTTCATGCTACATCATCAATAAAAACATGTCTTCATATGAAGGAGTCTTCACAACTCTTCAAACTATCCACACAGAGTCTGCAATGTTACCTCATGATGATTTCAAATAGACATGATGATCTTCAATAATGTTTCAAGATTTGTTGAAGCTTTCCAAAAAGATATCTGGGTTAAGCCTCAATGTATGCATAAAAACATTTCTCTATTTTCAAGCGACTATTTTTATTATTGCAATAACTACTTTAGAAGTGATTTTCACGGTATCTTACTTCCAAAGAACATACTTACAAATACTTCAACACTGGTGTTTTCTACTGCTCCCTTCAACTGATGACTAATGAAATCTTACTTGACTAGTCCGAGATTAAATAGATATTCATCTTCTACTGGCCGTTCAACTTCCTTCTGTCCTGCTAGACCTTTGGCTTTCTTTTGTCCTGCTAGACCTTCAGCCTCCTTCTGTCCTACTAGACCTTCGGCCTTTTTCCTTTTTTTTTGTTATGTTGGACCTACGGCATACTCTATTTCTTCCAATTCTATCCTTGTGAACTTTACCTTGTTCTTTGTTATAGATGCCTGATACGCCCTGACTTTTGGATTCCTTTTTTGCTTACTTGATCTTCAGCTTCCTCTGTGCTCGCTCTACCTTTTGGCTTCCTTCTTCGATCACTTCATCTTCGGCTTCCTCTACACTCACTCGACCTTCTTCGCTCGCTTGATCTTCGGCTTCCTCTATCTCTTCAAGTTCACCAATACTCAAAAGACACGTTCATTTGGAAGATAGGCTGACTTATTATATCACATATTAGAATTATATCAGAGAGGCCCTTTCATCCACAGACTTGATTTTTCATGGAAATTGCATCACAAGAAAGGTTATACCCTATTGGAGATCCCACGTGCCACGTCATTCCTTTAATCGTAATCACAACTTTCGAAGGTCTTTTACAAGTCGTGCCCATAACATACTCTGTCCTTTGATATCAACATCATCAATATTCACATATTAACATAGTTAAAACCATATAACGGGTGGTCCTACCAGCCACATCATCACCTTAATCGCATTCATATTTTTTTGGAGGTTTGCACATAACACAGTGATTTCACTACTGCCAGCGGAGAGGATGCGATGCGGTCTTAAGCAGTTGTTAATAAACCCATCAGGTCCACAACCTTATTGTAATCGGCGGTTAACCATCATTACATTTCTTCAAGACTCGCGACATGTGACGGATGCGATATTTCTTTAGGAGGTATTACAATGGTGCAGTGGGTCCGCATACATATCGCAGTCGGTCGATTTAACATGTCATCCTTTTTGAACTTTGCTATTCAACGGATGTGATATTGCCTTAGGGATGTTACTATAACCTGTTCGGATCCACATGTATTATCGCAATCGTAGTTTTAGTGTGAAATTCCTTTAAGACTTGCGATATAAAGGTTCTAATACACACGGATGCAATATTACAACAGGGCAGTTTATAATGGAGCGATCTGGTCCACACCTTATATCGTAGTCGAGGGATTCAATGTGACAAGCCTTTCATAACTTGCGATGCAGTATTCCAATAAGCTTCTTTTGATAACTCAACCGGGTCCACAACTTTATCACAAATGAGCATTTGTGGTACTTTGACTGGCACATTGATTAAAACCAGCCTTAACCCCCACAGTTGACATGATCTAAGGGTTGACTATGAGATCGACAATTAGGATTGAGTGTAGGACTTCACAAGTATGGGACTTGAGTCGTACTTTCCTACCCCCACTCTTCCAATAGTTGTTGCTCCTGTTGGATCTTTCCTCGTTGTGCATTCCTCTTTGCTCCTTCTAATGAATTATTCCTATCAGTTCTTCTTGGGCATATATTACATGTAATACTCCCGATATGGCTCTTCTAATGTTAACTTTTATAATACTCTGCAATATTCCTCCGATATGTTAACTCCTCTGATATGTTGGATCCTCCAATATTTCATGCGATATCTCTAATATGGCCCTTACTCTGGAGCATATGCAATATTTTAATAAGAATAGTTTGTAACATACTCTTACTCATGGCTTCGCTTTCCTCTGGCTTCTCCTCACTCTTCTACTCTTACACTTTAGCTTCATGATGGCTTCCAATGAACTTTTCTGACATGCTTCTCTTGCTCCAATAGGTCTTCCTTTGACTTCTGATAGCTCTTCTTTGATAGCTCCTGTTAATTCATGGATTTACTGCTTCTGGTGAACTCTTATGATAACTCTTCTTTGACATCTCCTATTCTTGACTTCCAATGGCTTCCAATGTCTTTCTAATGTCTTCCCTCATGGCTTTGCTCCTTGCCTTCTTGCACTTGTTTATTCACGGATCTGCTCTACTTCTCCTTGGCTTCATATCATCATTTAGTATCCTAGAATATTACCATATTGACATCAATGACAATCTAGATGATCAGGAAGCAAGCTGAAACCCCCACTGACACTCCAAAGGAAGCTAGGGTGACTGAAGAGCAAGGGAAATCCTCTGGAAGCAGAATCAAGAAAATATCACTGGAGAAGCCAATAGGTGGTAGGATACCTAAGAAGAGGGTCAAAATTAGTAACCATCCAGAGCCCACGCCTCCATATAGAAAGAGGTCAAGCATGAATACGGATGCAGGGAAGAAAAATAAGAAGAACATGCCCATCCTAAAGAGGTTCCTTTATTAGGTAAGGTGATACGCAAACCCTGTTGCATAAAATTGAAGAATTTAAAAGAAAAAATAAAGAATTAAGGTAGAAATTAGAGGATATTAAAGTAGAAACAAGGTTGTCAGGTATTGGTATTTTGGTGGAGGCTATTGATAAGATGAGATTGGAAACTACACCAGGTTCTGTATGTTTAGCATGTGCTAAGAGTTTAGAGACAATCGGGTATAAAGTTTGTGTTGCAAGTTGCAAGTACCATCTCAATAGGAACCCAAACTGAAACCTGGGAAACTAAGACACAAGAACCTATTGACGATGCTCCTGTTACACAAGAAACAACAACTGAAATGAAGCATCCCATGGTAACTGACCTGGAATTCGAAACAGAAGAGCCAGAAGTTGAGTAGAGGTCCCTCGAGAAGAAGAAGTAAGAGTTGATCCACAAGAACATGTTGATGAACCTATTATTACACAAGAACCAGTAGTCGAAGCAAAACAACTCGAATCTTGAGATGTTGTTACACCCCGTATTGATGTTGCATGTGAGAGAACACAAGATCCTGAAGCAAGATGCTGTTTAGAATTTTTATTTTTATTTTTTATTTATTTTTATTTATTTTTATTTTTTTTATATGTCAAAATTACAGAATTGGAAGCAGCTAGCACTCTCTTTGCAAAAAGGAGTGATCTCATTGGAGGTGTATCAAAAAATTGTAAATATTGTCGAAGAATAGTGGGCTAAGAGGAAGTTGACGGAGGAATGGACAAGATGCAAAAGGAAGAAAATTGAGAAGGAAAAGGAGGAACGAGTGCACCAGTTACAACAGGAAATTCAGAACTTAACAAATGATAAAAATACGTTGTATGGACTTGCCCTGAACTTGTTGGGGTGTAGAAGGCCTTCCCCATCCTATCCAATCTTTCTTTAGGAAATATTTTATTTGTTTCAGTTAAAATTTGTCTATAAGAATAGACCGTATCTTGGTAATTCTACTCAAACTAGATGTTTTTCGTGCATTTAATTTTGATGAGAAAAGCTTACTTTGTGAGATTTTTCTACATAATATGATTTGTGAATATGCTAGCTTGCATATGGTTGTACACATTTTCTCCTACATGGGGGACTTGCAGTTGTGCACCTTCATCTATTTCATGAGAAATCAAGTAGAATGGCATCTGGCCATGAAGTCATCTTACACCAATGAAGAGAAGGTAGCCTTATGGATAAGAGAAGAACTAAGCATGGCTATTAAATTTAAAGAGTGAATTTATAATGTTTCTGAGTACCTCTAATATAAGGGAACAATCATCCATCTACAGGAGGATGATTCTCAAGTTTTTCCTCAACCTCTTTACATAGTTGAAGAGTCGAGCATTGACTGGATGCCTTAAATGTACAGAGGCTAGTAGTGCAAGTCTGCAAGATTGTGACTCTTTTTCATTTCCTAATTTTGTGATTGTTGTTACACGGGTTCCAGAATATGACATAATTTTGAATTCAATGGGAGCCTTATGGATAGGGCTTAGATTTAAGTATCCCTTGATTTGGCTTCTGGTTGAAAAATACAAGCCCCATTACCAATTGTGTGATTATGAAGAGGAATCGTGGCCGCATCAGTTGATGGCTAATCAGGACTACAGACTAGTTGATGGAGATATTGTTGGTGCTTATAACTTTACAGATTTACAACAGTGATACAACAACAGTAGCTGAATATTATGCATGAGGACATGCAGTTGCTTCAATTGGGGGGAGATGTTGGGTGTAGTTTTTAATCATATCTTAGACACGTCTTTCCCCATTTTTTATCATTCTCTCTCTATAAAATTTATGTCCCAATTACTATTTTCTATGGTTATAAGAGAAATCATTTCTCAACATATTATTTTTCCATCATTTGTTAAATATCGAATGAAGTGATGTCTTTTTGAGATTGCTAACCAACGTAATTGTGGAGAAATTCTCTAATTATTTTTCTTTCAGGTATTTCCTATGACTAAGGACTAAGGATGAGCAATTGTTGTTGTCTCTTGTTGTTACAGTTCAAGGATTCATTGTTACAATCCGAATTTTTGTTGTTACATCTTGAGTTGTTGTTACACTTCGAGTTGTTGTTACATCGCAACTGCCAAAGACTGTGGTTGTTGTCTTCAAAGACAATTGTCAAGAATCATGAATTATCTATGGACAATCAAAAGATTTCAGCGTTATGATTGCGGAGATGATGTAACTTGAATTGGTTTTTTATTGGAAAATTGTTTTTAAAGCTTTCTAATTTTCTCTTAATATCGATCAACATGAGAATCGTGAAATTCTCATGACTGGTCTGTTCCCTAATTTTCGAGGCTTGTAAACTTTATAAAAAGGTTCAGTTTCATGAAAAGGGAACAACAACATAGGAAGATAATTGACATTTTGATCTTGTAATTTCCAGTTATGTTTTATACATAACACTTCTGGTGATGTTCATACAGATTTTGTATTGAGTTTTAACTAGTTTCCATTTCATCCCTGCGCCCTGGTAGGGAGGAAGGGCCCTCCTCTTTAGCAGGGATCGCAGTAGTAGTAAATTAGTTGTTTGGTTTATTTTTCCTTTAAGTGTGATTTATTAATGTTTTTGTATGAATTATATTACATATGTGATTCTGTTTTCAGATTCATTATATGTTGGTACATAGGATTAGTTAAAACTATAATATTTAATCAATTGATACAATTTTACTAGTGATGTGTGGCATGCCTGTTCCTCAAGAAAAACATGAAATGTCATGAGTGAATTTCATTCATGTAGAATGTCCTATTAGTTCATGCATGAGTGCTTTAAGTTCTGCAATTGTCTTCAACACCATTTTCTTTCATTTCTTTCCCTAGCTTTTATGTATCAGCACGGATAGTGCATACACCTTAGAAATAAATAGACCTACACTAGTTGAAAACTAAATGCTTACGGTTCATTCAAATTAAATAGTTATTAAACTATCACAACATTGATGAGAGGATTGAATCTATCCCCATCAGTGGCCAAGACTTAAAACTATGATGATCTGGGGTTGTTCCCTACACTATGTACATAATATTTTCTTGTTTGCTTGATTCTATTTTTGTTTTCTTTGTGTGTCATGTAAATAAATGTTGCATGTCAACTTATTTCCTGGACTTTTTTGTGTGTGGCTTAATTAAAAGATAGTTTTGTGACACTTAAACATTTGGCTAACCTTTTGTCCATCTTCCTTGCATTGGTTTTATATTTTGGTCGATAAAGTTCCGACAGAAAATAAAATTTTTCCATGAGGAGAGTTTGATTTAAACCATGAACTTGTTTCTATTCAGGAAAAACTCATGCCCACAATTGGTTTTTATGTTTTTGTGTTTTCATGCCTATCCAATTAGTAGAGGAGGAGAAGGGGAAAAAATATAAATGAGAAAACCTAAATCAAAGGTCTCTATATGCTTCTCTAGAGGAACAACCTCTTCTTCTCTCAATAAGTCAAGATCCCTATTCTGCCCATAAAATGAATAAGTTCCAATGCACAATCATATAAACTAAATATATAAACATGAAAGAAGAGAAAGGACTCCTACGCATAGAGGTGAAGAAAGCAACTTCGCTCGGGTACTATCCAGGCTCGCTGGTAGTGGAGCAATGTTTGTGTTCCTATAGTGACTCCCTCGGGGTACTGTCATGGCCTATGAGTAGCAGAGCAACACCAAATATGAAAAAACATACTTTAAAAATCTTAAGCTCGCAAACTTCACTACCGTTCCCAACTTGAAACTTTGCGATATCACTTAATCTTGTAATGACTTCAACAGAGAAAGGTACATAAGTGACCATGTTTATTCACATGGTGAGTGGAGAGACCAAGTAGATCCACATGATGAATCAATCCCTGAAGAACCAAGACCCTGCATAGAAGAGTTAACTAAGGTAGAGAAACTAGAATTCTACCAGTGTGTCGCCATGTGTTGTCGCTGCTACAACACCCTACCAATTTTTGTCTTACACTCAATTTAGAAGTCTTATTTGGTCTTTTACATTGTCATTGCAAAATTTGAAACTCATTCCATGTGTTTTCTTGATGAATTTTCATCCCCTTTGCAAAGTAGGCAAAATGTCATATTTTCGCATGTTGGTTGTCGCATCATGTATATAGGCCCGCTCTAGTGGTTTCAAGTGGTCAACTTTGTGTAAATGAGTCTTTCTAACCATATAAACATTTTTCGCACTCATTTACAAAGTTTTAAGCATTTTCGCACAAGTGTCGTCACAGTCATCACAAAGTGTATCTCAAGTATTACACTTTTCATAGAATTGCCGCACGGAGGGAAATGCATTTTAATGTGTCCTGGATGATATATGATGTTATTTCATCAAGTATTCCAAGTGTGTGATCATAGTCAAAGTTTTATCATTGTTCACATTAGCCTCACTCATCCCGCACTTAGTCATTTTCTAGAAAGATTCTCGACTAAGAAACCTAGCTTCACCAAGTTTCCCTGAACTGCACACTATGAAATCTCAGTCCTTTAATATGACCTTTCCTCTTGACATTACTCAATGCATGGTTCATGCCTCCTAGGATTGTTGCATTTTGTATTTTCTATGCTTAGGCCCTGGTATTGACTCCCAAAATTGCGCAATGTTTTTCTCCCAACTCGGCCTTAACTGCACACCAACTAGTATCTAACCTCAAGCTCATCCTTGAGCTCCTCAAATACGCAACTTCACAATCAACCAACCTCTCTTGTCTCCCATAACTGTGCAATTTTCTCACCTAGTGCTCATCCCCTCAACCTATCACATTGACCCTGGGAATTACGTAGTTTGTCCCCTCAGTCCACCCTGAACTGTGCACTACGTAGTCTCAAGTATTAGGGATCCCCTTGCTTGTTTGAAATTCGGAACTATGTATTCATTGATCCCTTTTCCCGACCTTCCATGCAGTTCTGGATTAGTCAATGGATCAACATGCACAATCTTAGGCTAGGGGGTTTTTAGTCTAATGTCATCTTGTTATGGGTGAATTGCAGAAACAGTACCTTATTATGTCATGGCAAGATGATGAAGAAGGATTTGAAGGAGTGCAACATGCTGAAAGACCATATTGTATTTGAATATGCAAGCTGATCAATCAAGGGAAAGAAAAGGTACAACAGTTTGTGATCACCATTAAATACTTGAGATCATTGAAGATCCCTTATCACCAAGCCATGCGAAGGTGAAATGAAGAAGACCTACAACACACAATGGCATTAGTGGCTTGAAATTGCCACATCATCAAGAAATTTTATGTCAGTAGTGTAATGACATGTCATGTCATGAGTTTTCACATGCCACACCATGGTGGTTAATGATTTAAATTGTGTTTTGAAAATGTGTTATAAAGTGGAAGTCCAAAGGACATGTATGGAATATGAAGAGTCATGCAAAGTGAAAAAGTCATAGGAAGTCAAACAATCATGAGGGTAGATGAAGAGTCATAAGGAAAGTGAAGCATCACTTCCTCATTGTTATCAATACACCCTCATCATAAGAGCAAAGGACTTTTCACCTTGGATCCTTTCGTAAGGCATTAGAGAGACAAGCTAGTTCTTTGGAGGAGCAAGGAGTGGCTCCAAACTCCACTATTGGAGCTAGGTGTTCATTGTATGCACATGTCTTGGAAATTTTACTTAATATAAGAATTCATTTGGGCCAGCATGTTCTTCGTGCATGGATTATGGATATTAGTAAGATTATTCTGTGAATGTTTGTAATTCATGTTTGCTTTCATCTATGCTAAAGTAGTTGAACTATTTCGATTATTTTGGTACTTATCATATTGAGAATGTGTTGTAATTTATATTATCGTTGTTGCATCCTTCTGAAATATTCCACTCGATATTAGACAATCTTTCTCATTTCATTGGTTGCACCAGGCATCGTATCTCTGTGGACTATTCCGCTTGATGTTGTACAAATCCTTCTCATTTATGTGTGTCTCTACTAGGGTGGAACTACTACCTCTCTCTTAGAGGCTTACTTTTCCTCCCCTCTGTAGTGAAAGAAATTTGACACACATACAGTCAAACACTAACCAAGCATAGCCCCCTTGACTTTCGAAGGCACATTTGCATTCCTCTCTCTTGCTGACAATTAGAGCCAAGCATATCTTTAAGATAACCGACAACTGGGCCATATTTCGGATGGGGCTCCTATCCAAAACTATGTGAGGTCTAATTCGGACCAAATATCGAGGAGACCCCTTGAATGTTGGCAGGTCCAACACTGTCAACAATATACATTTGTTTTTATTTATGTCTCTTTTTAAAGTGAAAGAAGGATAAAAAATTGAATTCACATTCAAAATCAATCTTCATGTCAATTAATATAGATTCTTGTGTTTTTTTTGTTTGTTTGGGGGGAAGGGTGGGCTTTGTGTTTAAGAATAATATATATTTGTGATCAACATTGAAAATGAAATCCACTTTTTTTTATTGCTTCTAAGTTTTTCAAAGTCATCTACATGTTGTGGCATGTGCAAATGTTTGTCCCTTCAACTTTTATGTTTGTACAAATGAAGACAAAGTAGATTGTGAAGTTGTTGAATGGGAAAAGTAAAATATTACACAGTTTGCAATTACTTAGGTAACATGTTACACCATTTGCAATGTATTATCAAATCTCTGGCTTCGTAAAGTGATATGTAATTTTGGCTAGTATTGTAACCCAATGGAATATATATAGCCTAGGAAGATATCTTTTAGTTATATCCTCACGAGCAAATATAGTTATAATTAGGGTTTACATTTCTTAAACTTCATATTTGAAAATATCCCAAACTTCAAATTTGAAAAGAGAATTGATCAGCTATAAACACACAAACAACTTATATATATTGCGATAGTACCTATGGTGCATAGTAAAATATTGAATTAGAAAACAAGGTGATACACTACTTTTTCAAATGTTTATAGATGGCATGAATATTCATTCCAAAACTACTTGGGCTAAACCCTTTTAAATAAAATGAAAATCGTCTCCTCATTACAAATTTACTAGTGATGTGTGTAAAAGAAATTTTTTCTTCCTTTCTTTGCACACGCATTACATTTGCACACATGTTCTAGCACACATATCCCCTCTTTTGCACATCCTTTATTATGCATGCATCCTTGACTTTGCACAACTCTTATTTTGCACAACTACTTCTTCCACAAGACAAATATATATAGCTCATGCTTTATGGAAATGCTATAATCATCATCGAACTTCAGATAGGGCACAACTCTTATTTTGCACAACTACTTCTTCCACAAGACAAATATATATAGCTCATGCTTTATGGAAATGCTATAATCATCATCGAACTTCAGATAGGGCTATAATAATTGTTTGTGTGGCTGTAAAGCCATAAGAGGACAATTAAAGAATGCACGCGCATTTAAGTCAAAAGGAAGACATGAGTGATATAAAATTTCCCAACATTTGGTCGGTTACCGAAAAGAAAAACTTGACATTTGATATTAGTGTGTGGCCTTCGTGTTTCTTCATTGATGTCACGTTAAAAAAAATATACCATGATTGGTTGTTATAAAATAATATAGCTTCATTTTTTTATTAACTAAAAGTTAGGGAATATCATTTTCATTGAGCCTCTCATTTATAAAATTAGATAAATATGATAGTGGAAGACAATGTTAATCATATAAATAGGATAATTAATAATTATAAAAATAATTAACAATCAAATACTTAAGTTTCTCATAGGATGAATTGTACGTACTGAGAGGACATGTTTCTGTTTCAAAATAAAAAATTCCATGTTATAATTAAAGGGTTATATTGTTTTCTTTTCACGTTATTAGATTTAAATTCGGAGAAATTAAAGATATTTATATTTATGATATTATTTAATAACATTGTGTTGTTATTGTTTTTTGTTACTCAGTTTAATTATTGAAATTTGAAAAGTATGAACTAGCTTTGAACAAGGGCTATAGACATTATGGATGACGTTTTTTGCGGCTTAGTTTAATTATTGAACTTTGAAATGTATGAACGAGTTCCCACAATTGCATAAGGGCTATGGATGCTATAGATGGTATATATGGTCGATTCACTTTGTAGAATATATGTTAAGAAAGTTCAGCTAGTCGATGGCAACTATATTTGTCTAATTTAACTAATAAATGAAATGGTCATTTTATGACATCTTTTACCACATATTTTGTCCGAATTATTGAAGAAAAATTTAACAATTAAAATTTTAAGATATTTAATATGTAAAATAAAAAATTGAAGATATTTGAGATTTATCTCCAAATAGTTATGACCATTTTTCTCTTTTAATTTAATTAATTAAAGCAACGTCATATGAAATGAGCGATAAGTTTCTTAAGCATGTGGTATTGAAAAAGTAGTTAAGCATTTTCTTCCTTTTTAATTAAATTGGTTAATTAAAAAAACATATATCTCTTATGTGATTTCTATCGAAAGACTTTGCTTAAAACATATATCATATGAACACGAGTTAAGGATTTTGGAGGATGCACTATTAGCAAGTCATGGTATTGTCCCATGGTATTATCATGTATTTTAAAGTTGATATATATATAGATTATATAATATATATGTATATGTATATGTGTTTAAATCATATATTAATGCTTTTTTAGAATCAATAATAATAGTACTAATAATAATGAAGTATAATTTAGTTAAGTTTTTTTTTATTTTTATTAAATCTGTTGCAATGTTAGATATATATTACAATAAGCCTATTTTGATGTGTATATGTATTTGTGAGCCATTTAATTTATATGGTTACTCTAATTTTTGTAAAATCAAGATAAAAAGTTAAAATTTATGTCAAAATAGTTTGCCTTTTTTAATTAATTTTTTTAATTTTCATGTGTTACATGTGTATATATTTCTATTATATTTTATTTATAATATTAAATATTGCATATTATAATAATATTTTTTTGTTATATATATAATTTTAAAAATTATTCATTTAATTATTTTATGATTTTTTTTTCTTTATTTTAACCATATCACATATATTAGAAAAATATTTCGTTTACCACTTATTTAATTTTTAAACTAACTAATATATAAACTACATTCAATGAATTATGATCATATTATTAATTATTTTTCAAACTCACTATCCATACTATTATTATGGTTAATATTTTGCTTTATAAGACCAACCATTTAATATATTAATTTAAACTTATTTGTTAAATTAAATTAATTAATATATTAAAAATAACAGCTAAATACATATATAAATACAAATGGATTAAATTAAATTAATGTAAATATATACCTGTAAATAAGAAACTGATTGATATATTAATTTTTTTTAACCAAAAGTTATTTAATATCTAATACTGATACATATATGCGCTTTCAAAGGGTCATATCTAATTTTAGTGATTGTTAATGGATAAATTATGAACTCTCTTGTAGTTGGCTTTATACTTTTCACTTCTCATGACCATGACCATAGTTTTCTTTGTAGCTAATAATTATACCCCTTTTCAATGGCCATAGTTTTGTTTATATCTATTAATTATACTTCTTTTTAACTATTTTTCTTTCAATAATTGTCTTCAAAATATTCAGTTAAGATGATGCTCTCAAGAAAGATGAACGGGTGCATAATATAAATAGATTTCTCTAGCATTCCCTCGATCTTAGCTTAAGTAAAATATTTTAATGTCATGGTGTGTTGTAAAAAATACTCCCATCATTGATAAAAATGTGAAATGAATTAAAATTAAATAATAACTGAATATTAGAACGGATATATAATAAGTCAACAGTATATATATTAATATCAATTAATGTAAATTAAATATATATTAATAAATATATATGCTTAGCTATATATATAGTATTGATTCATATTGAGAGGCTCCGTCATAGAGTCCTCTAACTAAAAACTAAAGTTCTCTAATTTTAAATACAATAAAATGGGAAATAACTTATTTCCATCTAAATATTTAATTGATGATAATATACCATTAAAATTTATTTCCCACAAATTAAATAAGTAAGAATTTCATTGCAATCATTCACATAAGTAATCAATAAACAGATGAATACATGTTCCAATAGCTTAGTTGAGATGCTCTTGAGCTCCTGACTCTGTTGGGATGCTCCTCTTGACTACCCAACTAGATTTGCCTCCCAGCCAACTAGGAAGTATTTCATAGCCTAAGAAACCTCCACATGTTCCCTAACCCTTCGAGCCCAAGTCCAACTAGATGTAGTGTGTCCAAATTAAACAAATAATCTCTTTCTCTTCCTTCTCTTTTCTCCACCTTCCTCCCAAAACAAAATCCTCCAAAACCACAACTAAAACCAAAACCAAAACCAAGGCCAAGGATCCCCCTCTCCTATCATTATCATTCCCCTTTTATGTCTCTTTCTCTCATTCACCTCAACCACCTATCATTAATGTCATAACTACCCCCTCATCCTTTCATTTGACTTTTCTTACCATATCTTCTCCCAAGTAAATTTGAGAGGACATTTTGGGGATATGATATGGATATTTAATTTGGTAATTAATTGGGCAGGACCGTATCTTCTTCCAGGTAAATTTGAGAGGACATTTGGGGATCATATATGGATATATAATTTTGTAATTAATTGGAGATGACCATATCTTCTTCCAAGTAAATTTGAGAGGACATTTTGGGAATAAGATATGGATATATAATTTGGCAATTAATTGGAGACGACATTTTGGGGATAAGATATGGAAATATAATTTGGTAATTAATTGGAGAGGACCATATCTTCTCCCAAGTAAATTTGAGAGGACATTTTGGGGATATGGATAATTAAATTGGAATAAATGGAAGGAGGTGGTATCCTATCAAAATTTAAATTTGAGAAGACAAGTTGGCAATTGAATAATAACAATAATAAAATTTATATTAGTAATAAATTTACAGTTTCACCAATGTAGATATGTACTAATATTTCTTGATAATTATAAGTCAATATTTTCAAGTAATTTAAACACTAACAAAATTTGCATGATACGATTAAGTAGGGCATTACACATTAAAATCTGGAATATTATTGTTTTAATATTATTTAATCATAAAAAGTTTAAAAATAAGGAAATATAAACTCCCATGGATAAAAATATTGAACTTTACACATCATAGATAACAATTTTTCGATGTTACTTTCTTTCTTGTAATGAACATATATGGCCAAAGAAAATATTTGAAATGACATCAATGTTGGACAAATTCGATGCTCTATTGATGCAGGGGCATCCAAACCCTTAATGGAAAAATAAATCATAGAAAGAGACACATGGACGACCACATGGAAAACCAAGCCAACCATAACCAAATTCTATTCAAGGAACTAATTTTAGTTAAAAGAATCAGTTAAAACTGAATGTATGTATAAAGCACTTAAAGATTCATGAGTGAATCAAGAAAAGAAAAGTAGGAGAAAACCCTGTGCGTGTGAGAGAGGGAAAAATGTAGTCGCCAGAGAAATCTTGATTAAGGCTGAGATGCCTTAAAATTGTAATCTAAGTTTGTAAATAATAAAAATATGTTTTATCTAAACTTGTGCCTGCGTATTGTTTGCCAGCGTTTTGCATTAATTTCTGCAGAGACTCAAAATATTATTATATTCATTTTTCACGGAAAAAAGAGAGAGAAGGCTTTTGTGTGTTTTAGTTGAAGCAAGCACAAGTAGCTTTTGTTTTGGTTTGGCAATCACTGAGTTACAATGGATTTGGATTTTTGACGAGTATGATTATTTGGAGAAGACCGTGGAAAATACATCAACAATTGCTACATATGAAGATAATGGCAAGGTTGGAGATACGTTGGATGAAAAAGATCAAAGTAAAGGCAACTCCAAACGCAGGAGCAATGAGGATGGTCATGGTTATGATCACCAGTCCAAAAGAGAAAAGTCTGACGAAGAAGCAAGAGAGAGAAGTGAAAGAGGAGATTGCAGTCATGACAAGAATGACGAAGGTCCAAAGGTCGATGCCCCAATGGCGTGGTTGAGGTTTGGTTTCCCGTGGTGCAGCAAGAAATCCGTAGAAGAAAATTCCAGCAATAACAAAGAATGGATCAATTACGGCTTTAAAAACAAATAAAACATAATCGAGTGACAGTTCAGAAAGCGCTTCTGAAGAAGAGAAGTCTACGATGTGGATGATGATCTTTTCTGGGTTTGCAGGAGCACAACAATTGCAACCGAGAAAGCAACCAACGGTTTTTCAAGAAGAAGGTAAAGGCGAAGTCAATGAAAAAAAGATTCAGGTGTACTGGCCCTTGGATAAAGAATGGGACTCTGAGAAGGTAAGGTTATTTGATGCATGAACAAATCGGCACCTCGTTGTCTATGATGACTGCCAGCAGTAGCGGCCTGATCTTAAGGAGGAGAGGATTAAGATTTTGGTTGAAGCTGGCAATGTGTCTGGGAAAGTTCAGAGGTTAGAGTTGCATTGATGGGTTTCGTGGGCCCATAACCCACAAGCCTCTAGAGAAATTTTATTGGGGAAAAGGGATTTTGGCTCACCCCAGAATCTCGTCCTCATCAAGTGGTATCAAAGTGGGAAAATATTTCCTGCGGAAAGGAGTTTTTGCATGCTAAGAAAGAATAGGTAGAGTTTTGTTGAAGATCTGTCAGCTTGTAATTTTTTTTTTTTAATTTATTTTGTGAAGGTGAGAAGATTGCAGCAAACCTGGAGCAGGAGTGCTCAATTGGTTTGAGAGGAGAGAACCACAAAGATGCCGAGAGGGCTAAGCTCAGCAGAGAAGCTTGGTAGGGCATCTAGTAGCATGGAGGACTTGTTATCGTAAAGGTTTGGTTGCAACTCACAGAAGACCATGCAGGAAGTTCCACTGAAAAATTGAAATAGTGGGTAGAATTTCTAAGGACAAGGAAACACATATGACCAGGAGATCATAAATTTTGTACCTCGGGAGTTTGATGCAGGGGCATCCAAACACTTAATGGAAAAAAAAATTAGAGAAAGGGACACGTGGATGACCACATGGACAACCAGGCCAACCATAATCGAATTTTGTTCAAGGAACTAATTTTAGTTAAAAAAATCAGTTAAAACTGAATGTATGTATAAAGAACTTAAATATTCATGAGTGAGTCAAGAAAAAAAAAAAGGAGGAGAAAACCTTTTGAGTGTGAGAGAGGGCAAAATGCAGTCACTAGAGAAATCTTGATTAAGGTTGAGATGCCTTAAGATTGTAATCTGAGTTTGTACATAGTAAAAATATGTTTTTATAAACTTGTGCCTGTGTATTATTTGCCAGCGTTTTGTAGTAATTTCTGCAGAGACTTGAAATCTTTTTATATTCATTTTTCACGGCAAAAAGAGAGAGAAGGTTTTCGTTTGTTTCAGTTGAAGCAAGCACAAGTAGCCTTTGTTTTGGTTTGGCAGCCACTGAGTTACGAAGGATTTGGATTTTTTTTACGAGTACGATTATTTGGAGAAGATCGTGGAAAATCCAGCAGCAATTGCTACATATGAAGATAATGGCAAGGTTGGAGATACTTTGGATGAAAAATATCAAAGTAAAGGAAGCTCCAAATGCAAGAGCGATGACGATGGTTATGGTTATGATCACCAGTCCAAAAGGGAAATGTTCGACGAAGAAGCGAGGGAGAGAAGTGAAAGAGGAGATTGCAGTCACGAGGGGAATGACGAAGGTCCAAAGGTCGATGCCCCAATGGCGTGGCCGAGGTTTGGCTACCCATGGTGCAGCAAGAAATCTGCGAAAGAAAATTCCAGCAATAGAAAAAAATGGATCAATTACGGCTTTAAAAAAAATAAAACATAATCGAATGACAGTTTAGAAAGTGATTCTGAAGAAGAGAAGTCTCCAATGTGGATGATGATCTTTTCTGGGTCTGCAGGAGCATGGCAATTGCAGCCAAGGAAGCAGCCGACGGTTTTCCAAGAAGAAGGTAAAGGCGAAGTCAATGAAAAAAATATTCAGGTGTACTGGCCCTTAGGTAAAGAATGGTACTCTGGGAAGGTAAGGTCATTTGATGCGCGAACAAATCGGCACCTCGTTGTCTATGATGACTGCAAGCAGCAACAACTTGATCTTAAGGAGGAGAGGATTAAGATTCCAACTGAAGCTGACAATGTGTCTGGGAAAGTTCAGAGGTTAGAGCTGCGCTGATAGGTTTCGTGGGTCCATAACCCACAGGCCTCAAAAGAAATTTTATTGGGGAAAAGGGATTCTGGCTCACCCCAGAATCTCTTCCTCATCATCTATATAACATTTTAACTACCATTTGTGTCAGTAGGTGACACAATCATCTGTGTTATAAGTAGAAGGTTCGTCTTCTGTATTATAAGTAGAATTCCTTCTAACCAATCAATATTTTGACACAAAATCACATCCAACAAACTCATGGAAAAATGGTGCTAGGCCTTGAGACCAATATGTTAATTTTTCCAAAATCAAGTTAATTAGAGATAAATATGTTCATTAATTGATTTAATTGTTTTCCAAACTCAATGGAAATAATGTTACTTTTATAATTTTTTAAATTGGGAAGCCCAAATCTAGAAGGGTATCGTGTGGACTGGATAGGGATTGGTGTGGGTTTGTGGTGTTTGTTGAACAATTGCCTTGGATTTTACGTTTATGATAATGCCTAGTTTCTATATGTGCAAATTACACCGTACACAATCTAACAATCATATATATGTTGCCAAATATTTCTCAACATAATATTTAGAAAAATATTATATTTTCATTTGAAATTTTGAAAAGAAAACGGTTAATAATTTATTTTGGAGATATTTTTTGGTTGCAAGTATATAATTATATTTTAGCAATACTTGTACAAAATAAATGTTAGTCTTTTATCAAACCATAAAATTGTGAGTTCAATATATTATAATTATTATGATGATATTTATGTTGCCAATATTTCTCAACATAATAATTAGCAAAATATTATATTTTTATTTGAAATTTTGAAAAGAAAACGGTTAATAATTTATTTTGGAGATATTTTTTGGTTGCAAGTATATAATTATATTTTAGCAATACTTGTACAAAATAAATGTTAGTCTTTTATCAAACCATAAAATTGTGAGTTCAATATATTATAATTATTATGATGAAGAGTAAACGTAAGTGCATTTACTAAATAAGCTATATAAATAATATTTATAATAATAAATTAAAAAATGTTAAAATAGGAATTAAAAACGAGCAATTATAATAATGGAAAAATGGAAAAAGGAAATAACAAAAAAAAGTGGTCTAGATAGAAAATTATGTGTTTTTACTTTACTAAAAAAATGGGAAATAGAAATAACACAATATTATAATTAATTCATTTCAAAATTTTAATAAAATATTTAGATGTCATTTTAAATTTATTTGAGATTAAGAAAAATCAAGTTCTTGATAAAAAAAATCATATTTAAAAAATTATTTAGTAATTTGATTGTCAATTAAGTTATTTTAAATGTTAATGAAATATACATATCATAAAAATTAGTTTCCAATCTATTAAAAAATATTAAAAATTAAGAGAAATTAAATCCTTGGACACTACTTTGTTAGAAATTATAGTTGATACATAAAATTAAAATAAATAAAAATTGATTTTTACATTACGTTGTATTTTACTTTATAAAATTATGTTGTTAAATATTTAACTAAGTATTTTTAATAAATTTTGGACTTTAAATAGCTTTATGAATTTATATTGATTATATTTTTCTTGGATAGACGATGATCAGGGGCTTTTTTAAGACACTCCTTGATGTGAAGTCACTGGTTCAATTGTCCGGGATTAGGATAAATAGTGACCGAGATAGGATCAAAATAAACACTGACCAAGATAAATAGTGATCGGGTGCTTCTTTAAGACACTCCTTGATGTGAAGTCACTTGTTCAATTGCCCATCCCGATCCAGATGATATATTGAACGTGATGAAGATATAGTCATCCCTAGCTTACAAAAATACACTAATATACAAATTATATAATATATTTATGTATTTTTTTTTTTTTTTTTTTTTTTTTTTTTTTTTTTTTTTTTTTTTTTTTTTTTTTTTTTTTTTATTTTTATATATAAAAAAAACTAACATATAATTCTTATATATATATATATATATAATATATATATATATATATATATATATATATATATATATTATATATAATATATTATATATATATGATAGAGTGACCACATCTCTTTTCATCTAAATGATGACAAATATATGGCTTGCATTAAACTAAAGGAGGAGAAGAACTATTGTGCAACTGGTATATGCAAAAATAAAAAATAAAAACACAACATACAAATATTTTTCATTGTTAGTGAATCCAATAAATTACACTATATTCAACTAAATTCAATCAAACGATCATTTCATAAGGTGCCCATATGATCTTGATAAGAAACTTAGACTTCTTAAGGATTTTTGCTCTATCATGGGTATGATTGTTAACACTGACAAAACGAAAGTTATGATTATCAAATCCAAGAAGAACACTTAAGCTAATTTTATGTATGACAATAGAAACTTGGAGGAAGTGTCTTCTTACAAGTACCTAGGAATTGATATTCATCACAAGCTCAACTAGAACTATAGCATTGAGAAAAGGATTAATGGGGGGTGGAAAGCTTATTTTGGCCTTGAAAATAATTGTAAAACGAAAAACCTTGTAATGTGGGATAGAAAGAAGTTCCTCTTTGAAACTTTAGTCACTCCTGTTATCTTATATGGATGTGAGGTTTGGGATTGCAGCATCTCTAGAGAATCCTGGAGAAAGATTGAGCAAATCCAAAAGCATTTTATAACGTATAATCTCAAAATTAAAAGCAATACACCCTATCCTATTCTCCTTATAGAAGTGGGTCTTTCCCCTATCGAGAGCTTAGCTATGACTAGGATTTTGTTGTACAAGCACAAACTCAATAACATAGGTGACCATAAACTTCCTAAGCTAGCTTTAAATTCCAGCCAAAACCAACTAAGGCTCAAATGAGGTTGGTATAAAGACACGAGGGCATGGTTAAACCATTGGGATATCGACAAGAATGTTGCATTGCAAAACATTAATAACATTAAAAATATTGTTACTTCTAAGTTCAAAGAAAAAATGTGGTGTGGTGTGAGAAAGATTTTGCAGCTAAAAGAAAATTAAAATATTATAAGGAGGTCATCAACCCCACCCTAGAAGATCAAAAGTATCTCTCTGTTTTAACTAGTTCAAAGAAGAAAATCAATATAGCTAAGATAAGAATGAACTATCATGAGCTCCATAGTGAAACGGGTCATTGGGCAGTTCCTAAAACACCATGGATGGAAAGGATCTATCATCTTTGTGAGAATATGAACATTGAGGATGAAAATCACTTCATCTTAGAGCATCTCGTGTACAACCACATTAGATCTCAGTTTCATAATTTTTGTTGCAATATTGATCTTCCTAGCCTTTTACAATGTCAAAATTATAGTGAGTTTGGGAGGCTTCTCTCCGAACTTTTTGAGCATAGGAATAAAATCTTAAATCAAACTAAATAATTCATTTCTTTAGGTCTGATAGACCAAAGTTTAGTTTGGGTCTTAGTGGACGTTTATATATATAATATATAATATAATATATATATATATATATATATATATATCTATATATATTATATATCACTGGAAATAATGCTTACATTAGTAAATAGGTAGGATTGGGTTTGTTGTAGTTTTGTTAGATATTTTCTCAACAATATTCTCTTTATTTGTTGAATCTCATAAACACTATTTATGTGACTTATAATTTTTTTTTATCAAAAATATGCAAATTATTTTGTGTACACCATATCTATTCTACCAATTTCTTTGTTATATCTATATTTATATAATATACTTTTTTTTATTATAACTTAATTCTAAAATTCATTTCCAATCTTTTATTATACAATGTCAAACTCAATCATAATTAAGTTTATTGTAGATATTTTATTTTCATTGTGATCTTTACATAAAACATGTCTTAAAGAAAATTATCTTTCAATATTTTGCTTCCATCATAAATGTAACTAATATTACGAGATAATAAGTATAATAGCATTTTTACCTTAAATATACAATAATATCTATGATACATAATATACAAGTTCTCATCCTTAATTCACTTAAAATATTCCTTGTGCAATATCAAAGATTCTTTTAGAAAGCCAATATATGTTGAAACAATTTGTAAATCTATTCCAAACAATAACACTTAGAGCATATTTAATTACCTAGTATAAAACCATTTTAAAATAAACATTGACAATAATAGTTCATTATTCATAATAATCAATAATAATAGATGGCTGTGTTCTCGAGACCTGAAACGAGGGGAGCGACTCAGGAGCTAAACGACAATGGCTAAGTTAAGCGATTAGGGTTTCACAGACCTGCGGCGGCAGGCTGCCCTGTTCTCTGGCGCACTATTCTGACTGTGGCAGCTTTCTGCCTGGACGGAGTCTGGGCGTTTCTTTTCAATGGACTCCCCGCGGGGGGAGAGCAACAAAGAGCCGCACGGCGGCGGGCATCAGGAAGGACCGGAGGTCACCAATGATGAAGCTGCAGTCCAAAACGCAACAGCGGAAGAAACAGAGGCTAACAACAGCAAGGCAACCAATACGGTAAGATCCTCTACCTGCAAACCTGTAGCAGCGCACATGCCGGAAGTTGAATTACCAGGACCCAGTATAAATGCCCGTATTCAATTTATGCAAGATCATGCCATTATCTGTAAATTTATGGGTCTTTGGCCTACAGAAAGAGCATTAAGAAACTGGTTAAACAGAACCTGGAAACCCAAAGGAGAAATCACCCTTTTAATAGGTCCAAAAGGTTTCTTCACTGCCATTTTTAACTGTCTTGAAGATAGGAACAGAGTCTTTGAAGGGGGGCCTTACTTCTTTAACTCAGCAGGGCTCTTCCTCAGAGAATGGAAGGCAAGATTCAACCCAGATACTGAGGATTTAAGCTACGCACCAGTCTGGATCCGCTTGTACTCCCTTCCATGGGAATATTGGGGGGAAGACTCTTTAAAAGCCCTTGGATCAAAAATAGGCGACTTCGTCAAAGTCGCAGAGGAAACAAAGGCGGTGCGCCACACCACCTACGCCTCTTATGCTAGAATCTGTGTCTACATGGACCTGAAACAGCCTCTTCCAGACAAAATACGCCTTTTTCATGAAGACCGCGATTGGATCCAGGTTTTAGATTATGAGCATGTTCCATTCCGTTGTAGAAGATGCCACACTCTGGGACATCTCTTTAGAGATTGCCCACTAAATATCAAGCCGGATACTCCAAGCAAACAAGAACCACAACAGCAGGATGGGTTTACCAAAGTAAATAATAGAAGACGCGGACACAAAAAGACTCCAGCTATCACCAAAGAGAAAACAGAGAAGGCCGCAAAGACTAAACCGTCTACAAGCAATAGTTTCGAAGCATTATCGCAAGAAAAACAACAGGAAATGCCCGAATCAAACTCAAAAATCGGCAAACCCAACCAGCCAGAAGAGTCCATGAAGACCCAAGAAGGCAGAAAAGAACAGGCGGCTATAGAAACCTGGTCCCATCCGGACATGGAAATAGATAATCCTTCCCACACCCAAGACAAGGGGAAGCAAGCTGAAAGCACTGCACAAGAGGCACAGTTCATGGAATACGACAGTGAAACAATAGATGTGGGAGAACTGGATCTCCTGGGTTTAGAGCAGGCATGCAAGACAGGAAACTTTGACAAAATCCATGAAACACAAGTAGATAATCTAGTAGAAATATTGAAGAAAGCTCAAAAGAAATATTCACTTGGAATTCAAACAGGTAGCCAATGGCATGGCAAATTTATATATAAAGACAGCAAAAAGAGAGGACGCAAGACGACCTTAGAAAGAACAATAAAGATTGGTGAAGTTTTGGTTGAGTCAGGCAGATATGCTAAACTCACCAAATATTTTAATTCCAACCCCAAAACTTCTCAATGAAGTTGATCTCTTGGAATATTAGAGGGCTGAATGGCCCCAAGAAAGGAAAACTTCTTAAAAATTTGATTATGGAAGAAAAACCAACCATCTTGTTTTTACAGGAAACAAAATGCAACTCGATAATCTTGGAAAGAATCGCAGCCAAGGCTTGGCCAGGAGGACAAGTCACCACTGTAGATGCACAAGGAGCCTCTGGAGGATTGGCAATCCTTTGGGATGCAGGAAAAATACAATTAAACAATATGAATGCAAACAAAAACTTCATTCAGGCAGAGTTTCATATCATGGGCACTAACATACATGGTCATTTAACAAATGTATACTTCCGTCAAGAAGGTCCCCAAAAAGCAGCAATTCTAGCAAACATATCTCAGCTTAATAATGATAGACGACTTCCACTCTGGATTTTGGGAGGCGATTTCAACATGATAGCCTCCTCTGAGGAAAAAAAAGGGGGTAGATGCAGAATCAACAGGGATGGCACCTTACTAAAAGATTTCATTCAAGATAACTGGCTAATTGATATCCTCACAGCCAATGGAATATTCACTTGGATGAATAAAAGGAGCGCCGATCTCCAAATCGCGTCCAGGCTGGACAGATTTCTGGTTTCTGACAACGCTGTTCATCTCGGAGGTGAATTTACAGCGCACATTATTCCTTTTTCGGGATCTGACCATTGGCCAATAGAATTACACTGGAATCGGCCAGGTAACAACATCAAAAGACCATTCAGATTTGAAACCTTCTGGTTTTCTCACCCAGACTT
>APFE031451964.1:119261-180938 GCA_000404065.3 Pinus taeda | reverse complement strand
ATTCTATGAGAATTCAAATTTTTTCGATCTTACCTTAGGTCCAACGCTTGTTGTAGCAGTCCAGCCTTGCTGATCCAGATGAGCTCCTCCTTCACTTTCAGACCTGCATACACTAACAAAGAAAACGATTACATAACACCTGAATATCATAAAACAAAGCATATTCATCATATAGACCAAGGAGTATATGAAATAATTCATTAACAACAAATCATTGAGAAGAATGGACTTATTTGTATTAAGGAAACAAAAAGGAACCATTACAACCTGAGCCTTGGTGTTGTGCAAGTTCCTCCCAGGGTCCAGCAAGAGTTTTCCTCTACTTTGACAAGCTCACCCACTTCCAATATGTCAACAAGAAAGGATGGTAATCTCTCCTCACAAGTTTACAATGGAAGTCCTAATTCCAGCAGCATCTACCCTTTGGAATGTTCAGCTTTCAACCTCCCCTCCTCTGGCCCAAGGCCTGTATTTATAGTGTTCTAGAGGAAGTTATTCAGTTCCAACATCAATGGGATACTCCCTCTTTTGGATGGGGTAGCTCCTCTCTTGATGGGATAAGTTCCTCTATCATAGGGATGCATGAACCATCTGGAGGTGCTCAATACACGTCAAACACTCTCTAGAAGGCTCTAGAAGTGACCACAAGTAACTTTTTAATGAAACTCACGCCTTTTGACCTTTACAGGGGTACGCACCCATCCTTTGGCTTACAGAGCGTACAAGTACGCAGGTACAATGAGTTTGAGATGCGTACACACAGGCAAGGTAGAAAGAACCTGCGTACCTAGAGATAAACATGTTTTTTAGTGACTCTCTCTCTTTTGGAAGTTTGACATGAAGAACAGAGGTATTAGGCTTGACAAGGAGGATAATATGACTATTGATGGAGCCATATTAACTGCAGATCGTCATGGTGAAAAATTTCATTGTAACAGTGTCTCAAAATGGATCCAGAAGTTTAGGACCCAAAAGAATGCCAAAAATAGTAAAAATGAGCTACAATTAAGGAAACTAGAAGAAAAAATGGTAGGGGTCGAAGTGGAATAGGATGGTGGCCACCAATATCGACCAAGATCAGTGCTCCCCCCAGGAATCAATGGCCCCCATTGTGTTGAGTGCCTCCATGAGATGGGGAAACTTCTATTGAAGTTGGTCCCATGAGAGCCACTTGCCTTGATGCACGAGTTTGCCAACTTTTACAACCCAATATAGTTGGATACTCTACTGAGTGTTCTTGATCTACATGGCCTTGATATGATCATTTGTGGCTTGTTCCATGGATTTTAGATTTAGCTTTGTTTGTGTCAGTTGTTTTGCAATGTTTGATGTGTCTAGTAATGGTGGAAAGTATGTCCGAACGCCATCCACATTGAACACTATGTGCAGGTCAAGGAAAGGGGGAATGTTGAGCTCAACATAATTGTCTCCCACAACCTTGGTAATGGTGTAAGGGACATATTAGAGTGGTCTAAGGTTCAGATGGGCTCCAGTAAGGCATTTTTTCTACCATGTTTCTACAAATGAAACCAAACTTTTCTACCCTCCTGAAACTTGTGTGGGAATTAATGTTCATCATGGCACTGCTTATACCTAGCATTAGACTTATCCAAGATGTCATGCACCTAGTGGAGAATGTTTTGGATGTATTTAATAAATTTGGTTGCTTTATCAACCATGAATTGTACATATGTGGATTTTCTCTATGTAGTGTCATGAGGCATGGAAATATAAATCAAACATAATGATTGAAAACTAAGCCCCACTTGAAAAGGATTTCATCCAATTGAGTTATGGAGAGCTCGATTATAGCTGTACTGCACATAAGGAAGGATCTCATCCTAGATTTGTGGATGTTAGGAGTTGTACATGCATAGAATGTGTGCTATCATCATGTTCATGACCTCTCTCTAGCCATCAATCTAGGGAAGGAATGAAATAGAATTTGTGAGCTTAGTGTCCAATAATGTACAGAGGCTCGAAACGAATACGCTTAGGAACCTACTATCTCAATCTAATATAATGTTTTGTGGGATTCGAAAATGTACCCATAATCGTTCAAAGAAGAGTTTGGTAGTGTCCTATGCTCTGTTACTCTTCTTACAAGCTTCCAATATATCCATCTTAGAAAATCCCGCCATGACTAAAAATCCATAGTTAATACCATGCTTGGTAGAAGGGAGGTTGGACAGATAGTTGATGGAGATGGATTCCCAAGGTTGGTTGGGAGTAAGCAGAGGAGTGTACATACCTTGCTTCCTGATGGTCAGATTGGAGATGACAGAGGAAGTGCAGGATCCGATATGTTATCCAACAAGCTATTGAAGTTTTGGTCAATAGAAATACTTTTGTAGTACGGTCATAGTTTTGTGCACACCAAAGTGTCATTTGACCTCACTATAGTGTGCCTCCTAAATCATCTTGGCACACTCGCTTGAAGGAACACAAAGGTATCCTAGTAGCATAATAATGCATCCTATAGGTGGAAATATAGAACTTAATTGCCATCAACTAGAATTAGGTATGTGGTTGCAAACTGTGGATCATTTTTCTACAATTGCAATGATCCAGAGGTCTCACGGCCACAAGAGTTGTGAACTTTAGTCAGTGTTTTAACTGGGGATCAACTGAGGAAATCTACAACATGATTGGTGTTTCCCCTCTTATATTTAGTTTTCAAGTGTAATTTTTGAAATATGTAGACCACTTTTGACGTCGATCATTTTGCATTTTCCCCTATGTTGGAATAAACTGAAGAGGTCAGTGATCTGTGTGGATGACCATCTCCTTCCCTAGAATGTAATGTTTTCATTACTAAAATTCCTACATGATTGAATACATCTCTTTATCATAGGTGGTTTTTCTTCAAATCGTATTAGAATGTGTCTCACTATGATTGGCCACCAAATACCCTAGTTGGGTGGGAACTGCACCAATAACAAAGTGGGAGGTTTTTGTTTCGATTTCAGTTTTTTTTTGTAGGTCTAAATATATGAGTACAAGTGTAGAGAAGAGGTGATGCTTCAACTCAATGAACACTTTTTTTGGGGACTCAAATTACAAAAAAATATTTTCACACCACCTTTGGTAACCTGACTTAGAGGCCAAGTGATATGAGAGAATCCCAATATCAACCTGCGATAAGAACTGACAAGGCCCAAAAAGTTTTGAATCTTTATTAGAGTGGTCAAGGCTAGCTAATCCCGAACGACTTGGATCTTAGCTGGATCAACATGTATGCCTTTCTCATTAATTATGTAGTCTGATATTGCACCTTTGCCATGTCAATTACGCATTTATCCAAGTTAACACATAGTTTGTGCTACCACAAGGTTTGAAGGACTTGCCGAATGTGTTGTAGGTACTCTTCCATACTCTTTTTTAATATGAGGATGTCATCTAGATATACAACCATGAAATATTTCGTGAATGGCTGCAAGATGTCATACATAAACCTCAAAAATGTTGTAGGGGCATTTTTCAACTCGAAAAGCATGACCAACCACTCGAAAAGTCTCTCCTTCAATTTGAAGGGGGTGTTCCATACATCTATGGGTTATATTGCCACTCAATGATAGATAGACTTCAAGTTGATCTTGCTAAAATACTTGCCCCCTTTGTGTTGGTCAAGAAGGTCATTAATCTATGGGATTGGATACTTGTTCTTGACAGTGATTTTTTTTATTGCTCGATAATCAATCTAGAGTATCCATGTTCCATATTTCTTCTATGCAAGTACAATTAGGCTCCCACAGGGTGAGGAACTTGGTCATATGTTCCCTTTTTGCAACAACTCCTAGATCTTTCACTTGATTCCTTCATTTTTCATAATGGAGAAATTTTATATCAGCCCATTGGGTAGAGGTGGTAAGCGATTAAGATTGATCAAATGCTTGACCTAACAGTGCAAAGGTACCCCTATGGATGAGGAGAATATGTCCCTATATTCTTCCACAAACTTATCCTCATTGTTTTGCTACATGGGGGAACCCTTCTTGGGCTCCATGGATGTGGCCACTACCTTCCCTTTGCTTTGATAGTGAATCATAAAGAAAATAAATTTCCCTATCAGGGATACAAGCTGATTACATTCCTTAGTAGAGATCAAAGAGATGTAAGTGGTCAAGTTTATGTCCAGTGTCCTATATAATGTATTACCCGAATTAATAATAATAGTGTGAGGCTTAGACTCATACAAAGAATGGAACTTCCACAAGTATGGTTGGCCTAAAAACAGATCAAAAAATTCAAGAGAAGAAACATAACATAATCCCTCATCTACAAAGGGCTTGTTGTTGTATGGAAGGTGACATTGTTGGATGACACAGAGATATCATCCATAATGAAGCCACATGATAGTCTACAGATGAGGGTGTGGGGTGGTACGTAGGCCCAACCACTTCAAAACCTATACTAAAATGGGGCTCTTTTGGCTCCCACTATTGATAATGAGTTGCAGTAGAGAACCCTTCACCCACAACTATGAGTGGAAGAGATGATCCCCATCCTCTGGATCTTTGGGATCAATCATCTAGACCTTGGTGGTGGAAATGGTGGCACTAGGTTTTGTGTCAATAATATTCTTCCCCTTATCATTTCCCTTGTTAGGTTATGGCCTGTAATCAAAGCATGCCTCATACTTTGAAACTTTCATCTCAACCACTATTGAATTCTTGGTGAGACACTCAATTTGTGTTGTAAGTGGTGCTCTTGTGAACTCACACCACTTTCCCATGTCCTTCTTCATTTTTATGGGTCCATTCTTTTATCGCAACTTTTATGGGTTGCTCCAACTTGGATCTATACTTTCTTTTGTATTTTGGGTTATTCTTTCCCTCTTTCTGATTCGCAGATCCAAAATCATGCCTATTTTGTTTAAATTTTTGTTTAATCTTGGTAGCATATCAGTATGCTACACCAAGTAAGGAGATTTACAGGAGCTCCATTTATTCTTGAATGCATTTGTGCAGAAAATCATAGTACTGAAGCACCATATTTTTCTTAGAGTCTTTGATACACAAATTCATGCATAGAGTATGAGAAGTATTTTTTAACTCATACACATCTTGTTCCCTTTTCTATCGTATTGTGGTCAAATGTATGTACTTGTCCTCATAGCTCCCCATAGGGTAATATTATTTCTTGACAACAAATTGGAAAGAGATCCAGGAAGGGATGACTATAAACATAAGGGGTTCCTCGACCCTTTTCTCACAGTAATTTTCCCATTAGTCCTTGACATGGGGGGCAACCTTAAGCTGTCCAAAAGTAACCTTCTCCCTATTAGAGAAACTATGGACTGAAAATTTGCATTCCAATAGATTCAACCATTTATCGACAACATCTACATCAATTTAAACTTGGAATATAGGGATATCAAATTTCACTTGTATCTTGAGTCAGGTGGTACCTTCAAAGTGACTATTGGATGAAGATGCATCATTGGTAGGCATCTGTCGAAGGATCTGGAAAAATTGTCCATCATCTCATTCCTTTGTTGGTGGGTGCATTCTTCAAGCAATAGTTTGATATTAACTCCTAATCCCTCGGCTTTAGTTTCTTCCACCATGCGAGGTCATCGATGTTAGCAGGGACAGTCTTACAAAGACTAAACTAATTCATGTCCCTATGAAAATTTGGAGAACAAAATCCCTCCTGCAACAAACTGATATTGCTTCTCCAGCTTGTTAATTCATGCAAGTTATTTACTGTGTTACAATGTAAATATTGAAGTAAATATGACTATAGAATTCACTAATTAAATTATATGTGGAAACAAGAACTGAGCAAAAAAAATAAGCACACACAAAATTGACACAACTATTTTTGGACAAATGTCCCTAGAAAAGCCTAATGTGGGAAAACGAGTGCAACAGATGAGCGTTTGTACTAATATGTAGTAGTTTCTAAATAGAATCTTTTGATGGATTAATAGCTATCTAATACAAAGAATCTGACTGGAAGAGAGATTAGTGAGAAATACCTTACACTATCACTAGTGAAAAAACATTGATCCAAGGCCTAGATGGCTCACCCCAAGTTGTCTCTACGTAGCCACTATGTCAGCCTACATAGATCTGTCAACATTTTCGAGATCTGCATCACCTCTTCCATGGACCTTTTGCTATCTAGAACTTTGTTCATCTGGCCCTTCCGTATCACACCGCAATTTCTGGCTCTGGAACTCGACTTCCCAATTGAACCTTAGACTCGCTCTGAAGCTCTACTAATTCTGTGTGGAAATGTGTTGCCTCTTCCAGATCTCTCTCTGCCTTCTCTACAATGTATCCCTAGATCAAGAATCTCTCAAATAGGAAAACTATCCTTACCCCTCACTGCAAGAAACCTCCATGATGACTTCTCTAGTAACTGCTACAATGCTGGCTTGAGAAATTGATCTCTTGATCTCACTCGATGTGTCTTCCAAATGCCCATTGAATTCTTTCTTATAATCTTCTCATTGAGCAATCAACGACCCAAATTCAATTATAATAAATGTCTCAGATCATATTGACTCGATCTCTGTATTTTTGTAGAAGATTCACACACAGTTTTATTAATACCCTTTAATTATTTGAATTTCCTAAGATTAGACTTAGGCATACATTAAAAATAATCAATTATTTTAATAGAACTCTCTCTACGTGGAATTTCCCAAAACAATTTATGGGTATTCTGGAATACTCATGTCCTAGCCTCCCTGAAAATTTTGAGGCTTGGAGCACATTTGATGCTACCAGAAATAAACTATACCTCTTAGTGAGGAATGTGCTCTAGTAATGCAACTTGTTGAAGCATCACCCTGAATCTGTAACATCTCCCTTTGTGCTGCTAATGTCTGACATCACTGCCCACCAACTACTATGCAAATGTTGCAACTTTGTTATGGTTGACTCTGCATGATTCTATCAATTGCTTTTGTACTGCAACTCCCTCTCATCTACTGGAAATGCAACTGAGAAACCATCCAAAATAATGAACCAAAGGTGTTTAGTGTGATGCATTTTTTGTTGGAGTTTTGATTGCTCCTAGTCTCTATGTCGACCCTTTTAAATCTCTACATTGTTGTTGACTCTGTGTTGTGCCAAGTGCACTGTTTCCAACTCTTCTCTGTGTTGCTTAGTCTCTGGTGCACCTAGCATTTTTAATTATCACTCTGGCATTCCTCTGCACCAACTGACACTCGTCCATCCTACTACTTCTGATATGGGCTCTTGTAGAAAGGTATTGATCCAAGAGGTGGATTCCTCAAGGAAGCTTCCCATCTACAATTGTTTCGAACTACAATACTAGATCACCCTATCTCTCCCCTTGAGGTATCTAGGAAATCACAACAAACTCCTCCTCCTTGATCCTTGCAGTTGCAGCCTATGGATCATGTTTCTCATCCTTGTCCTTCTTCTTGAGAGGATATTGCATAGTGTAGAGACCAAATTCACCAAATCAAAAATATTTGATCATAGAGACATCCTTATTCTACCTCTACTACTCCTACTGCCCCTTTGATTTAAGCGATGCATTATCCTCCTCCTCATTGGGATTTTCCCACAGATACTACTATTCAAGTTTTCACTTGACTAAGTCTCACCTCATCCCTTCCTATTGAAGAGAAGCCCACATCCCTTCCCAATCCAATAATTTCTCTCTACCCAAGATACTCCAAAAAAATACTTGCCATTTTTCTGAGACTGAATTTAGGGCCAACCTCAACATATCTGTAGGCAGAGGCACTGATCCTATAGTTGTGAACTGATCTCAAACTTCCTGAGGCTGCAATAGGAATGGATCAATGCATTCCCCCTTCTGCATCCTCGTGGATTTCATTTTCGCCTCCAAGAATATCTTCTGCTTCCTGGAAGATCCTTGATACAACATAGCCAAGCCATCCCACATCTCTTTTCCCATTCTTTTTCCAACAATGTGACATACAATTTGATCCCTCACTACATCAAGGATCAACTGCTTCACCTTAGCCATGTCATCCTTGTACTTCTTGAGCGAATATGCATTGGTGGGTACAACTACCACACTATTGACATAGGCTTTGAGGTCATGCTCATCTAGAAGGGAAGAGATCTTAGAGTTCCAGATCACATAGTTGGGTCCTCTATCCAATTGATATTGATCTCTCAGCCCATTAGCTATCATATCTACCCACGAAAGTTGAATTGATCCCTTTCTCTTCTGCGCAGCTGCTAGGCTAGCCTACACACTCCATGTTAGAGTTAGTAGATCTTCTCCTTGTTACTCAGCAACTAAGAAATATTATTCATTGGCTCAAAATTTACTGATGAAGAGATTACCTCAAAAAGCGTCTTCTTCCTTCCTCTGATGCTTTTATTACCCAACAAATGTTATAGAAAATTGTGTCCCACTTGAACACTACACTACGCTAAATTTTCTATTGTATTTCTCCCTTTGCCATCGAAATATCACGAACTAGAAATCTTACCTCTCTGTCAACTCACTCAGAGAGATTTTCCTTGAGAATCTTGCCCACATGTCCTGGACTGTATAATCCCTCTAGGGATTTTATATGTTGCTTACATAGTACTTCAATCTCCCTCCTTCTCTTCAATGCTTGGCTCTTTCAGTCTGCTCTCTTACTTTACTTACACTCTGATACCATGTGAAAATTTGGAGACCCAAATTTCTATTGTAGAAATTAATTAATTTTCCTCTATTTGTTAGATAACTAAACAAATTATTTACTGCGTTCTATGGTAAATATCGAAACCAGTACACTGTAGCCTTGACTAATTAAATTATATCGAAAAACAAGAATTGAGTAAGAAGAAATGAACAACACATAATGGGCACCATCCTTTTTGGACAAATGTCCCAACAAAAACCAAATCCGGGAAAAATGGTGCATTAGCCTAGGGTTTGTATTACTAAGCATTACTTTTCTTAATACAATTCTTTAGATGCCCATACTAGAAATCCTATAAAAAGATCCAACTATGAAAAAAGTATTGAGATGATCTCACCCTGTCACTGGAAGGTCTGATATTAATCTCCACTACTGATGAGCCTCTACGCTACCTCTGCATAGTACTACGTCACACCCACATTTTTACTACACCACTACTATTGGGACTACGTCTTACCTCCTCTTGATCCTCTGCTAACTACAAACTTCAGCCCTCTGGCCTCCCAATCCCATCCCTCAGCGCTGACACTAGATCCTGATTGTTCTTCAGTAAAATTTTGGACTCCCTCTAAAGCTCTATGCTGACACAACGTAGCTCTGCATGACCCTATGTAAGCCTCTCTGGGTGTCTTTCTTCCCTCTCTTCCTTGTACTCTCCATATCTCAAAAACTAAGTCAAGAAACCATCCCTGCCCCTCACTACAAGAAATCACCTTGATCGCTTTTCCGACAACTATAGTGTTGCTCGCTTGATAGATCGATATGTTTGATATCTCATCCAATGTGTCTTCCAAATGCCCATCGAAGTGCTTCTTATAATATTCTCATTGAGTTATCAACGAACTAGATTAAATTATAATTAATGGCTCAGAGCATATTGGCTCGATCTCCGTCTTTTTCTAGAAGATTCACACCAAGTTTTATTAATACCCATTAATTATTTTAATTTCCTAAGTTTAGACACAGGCATCCATTAAAAAAATTAATTATTTTAGTAAAACTGTCTCTAGGTGGAATTTTCTGAAACGATTTCTACGTATTCTAGAATACATGTGTCCTAGCCTCTTTACAAATTTTAAGGCTTAGAGCACTTCTAATGCTACCATAAATTGATAGTACCAACTTCTTATACCTCGAACTCATTAGGTACATGCACAAAAATAAAGAAATAAAAAACTTCTCTAATACCACTGATATGGATTCTCTGAAGGAAAGAAATGAAATACAAATATAAATAGAAACATAGAGATATAATGAAAACAATACTTTAATTAATTAATAACAAAGTATTGAAAATTGTTCACACATAGAATCAAAATAAACTACCTCAAGTGAAGGTAGCTTATCTTTGGAAAGAGATGTGGTAGCTACTTGCCTTCTTAACTGTGTTATAATTAGGCTTGAATGCCTATTTATTATTTAGAAATAATGCAAAACCCTAAACATAAAAAAAAATCTAATGCTAAGAGATGAAGCGGAAAACATTTGTGGGCCCTGTTGGGGTCAATTGGTACATAAAATTCCTGGGGTCATATCTTTGGCATATGATCTTTGTTTCATAAGTAGGATATCTTGTTAGAAATATCTATCCGAAGGCTAAAAGTTTCGACTCTAAACCCTTTTTTCATATCATGTGTTTTCCGATTTTCCAAAAAAACGTTGTTTAGTGTCTCAAAACAGCTCTAGAAGTTAAGTACCCAAAAATGCAAAAAATTATAATTTTTCCTACAATCAAGGAAACCAAAATAAAAAATGGTGGTAATAAAAGTGGAATAAGCAAGAGGCCACCAACATTCACCTAGATCAATTGTTGTGTTTGGTAAATACATTGAAATAATTGTTTGGGTATTGACATATTACCCATGTTGTAGGTTATCTATAAGTACACATTATTCCCATTTCTTGACACCTTATGAGTATCAACCTTATTCACTTGGATGACAACACTAATAAGTGTTAGTCATGCTATATAAAATCTTGGACTAAATTCAGGGTAATATTGACTTTGAAATTAACTTTATTATCCCTACTCATGACGCCATTCAAATTTTAGTGATGATATTGTTGTTTTATATTATGGGTCATGACATGCCAAGTTGATAGAATCTAGGTTATACACCTCACCTCACTAACATGATAAATTGAGGAGGGAATAGTGAGGATTAAAGAATATAATCCAATGATGGTTATTTTTCCCTTTGGTTGGCAAGGAAACCACAACACCCCCTCCTCCACTCACAATGTAATTTGTGCCTTAGAGTTTTGTCACCAAAGCTCTACATGTATTGATAGATGGAGATACTTTCATATTCTCTCTTGGTGTTTTAGCCATCAAGTTCTAAAATATGATCTTACTAGGAAAAATACATTACCTTTTTCTGAGTTACCATAATTTTTACATATTTTTTTCATGTTGTAAGATCAACACTTCCGAAAAAGGTATAATTTACTGTGTTTTTTCTTATATGAGCTAATAAGATTAATTTTGTGAATTTTTCTTCCTTAATGTCTTTTTATATGCTTCGGTGCTTCAATCTTGTTATAGGTTAGGGATTTTGTGTAGAGAATTTACACAGTTAGTGAGAGTCTTTGAAAATTTCAATTTTGTAGAAGAGAAAAACCATTACCTCTAAGAGAAAATCCTTCTTTCAATTTTCAACCACAGTCTCCATGATTATTGTCAAGGATTTGGGGTTACTACAGAATTTACACTCATCTAGTGAGGTATTTTTCGCAATCTACCTCAATCTTAAGGTATACGTTTAGAGGTTTAACCCTTACTCCAGACATTTACAGGGTTATGGTTTTGTATTCTCTCCAATGGTCATTTCTTTTTCAATGCACCAGATGAAAGATGAGTTCTTATAACCTTTGCTTTCTTACAAAGTATACTAATCTATTTTCTTTGCAATTTTCACATTGTATACCTACTATTCAAATTTGTCCCATCTGACCACTTGGGTTTTGATTGTAGGGTAAAGACTTCTGATAGATATTATATTCCCATAGGTAAAATTATAGGGCATAATGCTTATCTAGACTTTAACTGAAAGTCTTATTTACTTTCTTTTCCTTCTATACATTTATTCTTTATAACTTTGGACATGTATGCCTATAGTTCCATATTAGATATATCCAAATAGAAAATTATAGGGATTTTGGCTTTAAAAGTTTTCCAGGTATTTCAGTAACTTACTCTTCTTCTCTCAATTTTCTCTTATAGGTTGTAGCTCAATACAATGAAGTGAGGCCAATATCTAGTAGAGGCATTAGCTAGCCTGAGTACATTGAGTTAAATAACTATGTAGATTATTTATTGTACTCGACTTTTAGTTTTCATTTTATGTTTTATTTAGTTTTCATGGTTTCCACAAATAACTATTGTAGGTCCTTCATTCCCAATAAATTGTATAAAATGAAGCCTTAGTTGGGATTGGGTAAGGTTTAGTACTAGTTTAGGATTACGATTATCACACATATTTGTACTTGATGTCAATTAATATTGGATATTCATCATTCTCTAAAATTGTGAAGCTTTTATTTAACTTTTTACTATAAAAGAAATGTTTCTATAAAGTACCAATTATTCCTAGATAGCTCATGTTCATTTTCTTTTGTAACGAACCCAAATTTCACTAAAAAAAAAAATCTCTTTTTCATATACCTATGTCTAATTACCATATGTAAAATCTATATTATTAGGGTACTTATCACAGTACCACTCTAACCCACAATTGTAAGTCTCCACTCTCGAGATTAGTCTATATGATTATAAATTGATTAAATGAGGCATGATTGCCTTAGTTGTTACGATGGAGTATATTAATGTGATTTAACTCGGTAATGAACTTCCAAATTATGTTTGATGATTGTTACTTTACTTTACTATACCTTATATTATTTTCCTTGGCACAATAGTAGGGACACTTGGTATATTTTGTTGCATAACAGTTAAATGTATTTAGTTCACATTTATAGAACCATCTAACTCCACACAATTACTATGCCACCTATCACTTTAGCAGGATGGCATGATGTACATCTGCTCCTTGGGCATAGATTCCAATGATTGAGTGGGTCGAGGAGGGTTCAATGCTCTAGATCATTTATGAATAATATATATATCTCCAACTAACCTTAACAACACTAACCATGTTTACCTAAACTCTTTTTTGTTGAGGCTATCATTTCCTCTTGCACCCACAAAGCCAAAATGGAAGGAAAAGATTCCTTTGCTTACTGAAATGTTGATACATTCCTTGGCTTGTTGCAGTGTTGATACCCTTTTATGCCCAAAGAGTGGAAATCTTCCTTCCTCCATTCTCCAGTAGCATCTAAAAGAGAGAAGGTTTGTCCTGTGATGACTCTATGGCGATTACCCCAAGGGAAGTAGGTAATACTGCCTACACTTCTACCATGAATTCTATATTATGTTTTGCTTTGTATTGACTTCCTCCATCTCTCGTTGACTTTGTTTTGTTTCATTTTTTCCTATATTGATAGAGGAGTACACGAACTCCCTCAGCCTCACACCTCACTCTAAAAGGGGTGATTCTTCATTCTTAGGTGAGTTCTTTCCCGGGGTAGTGTGAACATCCTCTTCTGATGTTTTTTATTTTTGCTTGTTTACCTTTTCTCTAACATTCTAACTCACTTTTATCATTTTCTCACTCAAGTTGAGGAGCAGAGCTAAGTTACATGGTTTCATAGATAATTCCCTTTTCCCATTTGTTTCTCTCTCTGGGTAGGGTTGCTAGGGTAAATAGCTAAACCAATTATCTTTGTTTTTGTTGTGCTCGAATATTCTACTAATATGGGTATTTTGATTTTATTCTAGGTATACTCTAGATTAAAATATCTGAACCACAAATGTAGTAAATTTCAATGTCTAACTCATGATGGTTGTCTTCTGAGCTGGTTGGTAATTTCTGCTGAAAATGGATTCTAATGTTCGAAATATTTCCTCCTTGTTTCCGTTTTGCTACCGACTGATGTTGGTGTGGATTCTGGTCTAATGAATCCAGTTAGGCTCCCAAATTCACCTTGTTCTAGATCTAGCTATTGTTGGTTTTTACCCTGGACTCTAGATTTCATAATTTGGGTGATGGAGGTTCTGCTACCCGCAAATGATCTTGTGACCCTAGTTACAAGGGTTTGGATTTTCAGTGGTCAATCCATTGTTGGTAATACTTATGTGTGATTTTCTTTTAAAAAGAAATTAGTTTAAATAGACAGGAGTTATGCTGAATGTAATAAGGGCCATTGAGCATCACCGCAATTAATCCAGTCTATCCCTCTAATTTCTTTGTCGTGAGATTGATCTAGACTACGAGATATTGTGCAAGGTTCTTGTTAAACAGTGAAAATGAATTGTTCCTCATGAATATGAACCCTTAACTCAATTTTCTAGTACTTAATGAATGTTGTCTCAGATTTCATAGAAGTGTAGACTCATTTTGATTTGCATGTCCTTTTCTTTTCTTCTGTACATATGATTGAAACTGATATATGCATGTCAAGGAAGAATCATATTTTGTCGCTCATTCAATTCTTTCAATTAACTCTTTGTTGTAAACTACTTTAGTTTATATCCACAGTTTAAATGTTATGGCAGTAGGTATCAAACTATTTACATTTTCCTAAGTAGTCTACTGCTCTTCATCACTCATCGTTAACCTCGGCATGCATATACAGAGGTGATGCATGAGCCCTTTCCCTTAAAACAAAATCCATTTTAAGAATGCATCTCCCATTCGATCCCATACTTACCCATTCGTGTGGTATTGTCGTTACTACATTGGCTCTGAATTTCCACTTTAATTTAGAACAGGGTGCCTCTCTTTAGTAGCCCTTATATGTGTTGTAAGTTTTACTACAAACCTCTGAGTCTTCAAAAGGCCGTAAGGGTTAGCAGTTTTTCTTTGCAACAGTTCCTAGGATGCATTATTATGTAGGTCCTACTTCAACCATGATACCAACACCAGTCATTTATGTAAATCTATAATGAGAAGAATATTCAACTACAATGATTAACCAATTTATATTGCCTAGATACAATCCAACAATTATTTAACCTCTTAAATAATTAACCTCTTAAACGTCTCTGTAGTCTAGGACCAGCTTCCATTCTGCAACTAGGAAGTAAAGCAATGGTCCGATCATTATCTAATCTATAATGAGCATTCATATAAAAAAACATATTTCATGATGTGAATATTACTACAAATATTTCAATTCTTTTTCATGCATACATCTAATAAATCCAATAATCACGTTGTAACTATGAATTATATGAACATAACACGCAACTCTGAAATATTAGTGTAACATATAACTGTACCATACTAACATAAAATTATATAAAAATAATATGCAGCAATATATTATTTACATACATGAAACTATATATTATTTTCATACACAGGACTCTTTAATTTTTACATACGTGCAACTCTATAATATTTTCATACATACAACTCTGTAATATTTTCATACGTGCAACTCTGTAATATTTACATACATGCAACTCTGCATTATTAACATACATGAAAGTCTGCATTATTAACAGTACCCTGCAACTCTCAAATATTATCATTAATCACCTACTGAAAGATAGATGACCTTCTACTAACATCCATTATAAATAACATACATCTACTATAAAAACATTTAGACGCAGTTAAGAAATTTCTGACAAATATACCTAAGTTCAGAAAATTAATGGTTGACTACACATACCTCCTAACCATGAATCCTCTAATTCCCCCCAAGCCATGACAACTTGCAACAAATGAGTAACAGCTACTCTACCTTGATAATTGTTATTTATCATTATCATGTTCATAGATTTTTCCTGAGCAACGTCCCACCTTCAAGGGTTCTGTTTCCCCTCAGCCTAGGAATTTTCCATGTTTTTTGTTAAAGCTAAAATCCTTCTTTTCCACTTGCAGCACTTCTATTACCAGTCTTTATCTCCCACTGGGTTAACACACACACACACAAACACACACAAATATATATATACATATATACATATATACATATACACATACACACACACACACACCACACACCACACACACACACACACACACCACATATATATAATATATATAATATCTATATAATATTATATATATATATATATACACATATATATATCCATATATATTATATATATATTACATATATACATATATATATAACATAATATATATTATATATCATATATACATATTATATTAATCATACTATATATATATATATATATATAATATATATATATATATATATATATATATATATATATATATATATATATATATATATACAACACACACAAACACACACACACACATATATAATTTCTATATATATTTTGCTTTAGGAAAATCACGACGAATTTGATTCCTCCCAGATTCTGGCAAGTTCCATCCTGTGGTCAGTCCATGAATTTTCCATCATAACATTAATAAATTTATTAATAAAATATAAAAATTCACATAACCATGTTTATCACATACTAGCATATACCTTTACAACTATTACATAATAATTCAAGTTCTTCAAAATGGGAGGTGCTACATCATCCCCCCCCTAAACTTAACACCATCCTCGGTGTTATTATTCAACAAAAAATAACTTAGGGTAAGCAGCCCTTATGAACTCTTCTTTTCCCAGGTTGCTTCCTCACGAGTAAAGTGTTTCCACTACACTTTAACCAGAGATGTGACCCTATTCCTCACTACGGTTTCCCTCCATTCCAGAATGTGGAGTCTTTTAGGGAAGAAATCTCCTTCAAAATCCACTTATAGAGGATACCAATCAATTATGTGAGAGCTATCATGCGTATATTTTTTTAATAGTGACACATGCAATACATTATGTACTTTAATATGAGCTAATAGAGTTAATTGATATGCTACTGGACATATTCAATCTAACACTTCAGATGATCCACAGTACCACAATGCTAATTTAGCACAACTGCTAGTACTCAAGGTACTCTTGCGAGATCTAATCCTCAAGTACAATGTTCCCTGATTTGAAATTCCTTGGAAACTCTTTTATCTGCATAAATTTTATGTCTATCTTGAGCAGTCATAGTGTTTTTCTTAATTCTTCTTACTATATCTTCGATTTCACCCAAGAGTTCAGGTCCAAGGATCAACCGATCCTCTGGCTGACTCCAACTGAGAGGGATATGGAATTTTGTACCATAAAGAGCCTCAAAGGAGCTCATCTTAATGGAAGCCTCATGACTGTTGTTATAGGAAAACTCGGCCAAATGTAGATAGTTTTCCCATTTTGTGCGTCTATCAATCACATACATTCGAAGAAGGTCCTCCAAGAACTAATTCGTTCTATTAGTTTGTCCATCTGTCTGTGGGTGGTATGTTTCATTGAAATTCAATTTGGTACCAAATTTCCCAAACAATCGTTTCCATAATTTTCAAGTAAACTTAGTGCCCTAATCTGATATGATCATTTTTGGTATACCATGTAATCTGAAAATAACTTTCGTGAAGATATTCACTATTTGTGTCATTCCAAAAGTGGATTGTATAGGTATGAAGTCAGCTACTTTCATTATTATATCTACTACCACCATAATGGAATCATGTCGATACCAAGTTTTTCGTAATCCAATTATGAAATCCATGGAAATCATTTCCCATTTCCATTCTGGAATAGGTAATGAATTCAGCAAACCTACCAAATGTTGATGTTCTATTTTCACCTGTCGACACTGCAAGCACTTTGCCAAATAATCAACTACCTCATTTTTCATTCCAGCCCAGAAAAATAGTTCTCTTAACGAAGCTATCATTTTCTAGTATCTTGGGTGACTTTCTTATCGCTCTTGATGCTGTTCATCAAATATTAGTTGTTTGAGAGGGGTGCTATTTTGAATAACCCATCAACCTTGGCAAGTGATCGACCCTTTAGAATCAATCTCATATCTTGTTGTCTTACCTTGCTATATCTAATTTTATAGTTCTTGGTATTGGGGGTCATGTTGTCCTACTTATCTCACCTACTCCTCAAAATATATTTTTACACTCACTCCCATGTGTGCAACTGTAGCATGAGCATGTCGACTTAATGCATCAAAAATTTTGTTCTCCTTCCTATTAATATGTTTAATTTCAAATTAAAATTCTTTGAGGAAGTCTAACCATATTGCCTACCTCGCATTTAGGTTGGACTAACTTAAAAAATATTTAAGGTTGATCTTGTCAGTCATTAAAACAAACTTTTTACCCAGCAAATAATGTCTCCACATTCTTAATGCATGAATTACTACAACCAACACCAAATCATGCACAACATAATTTTGTTCGGGTTTTTTATATTTCTTGGATTCATAGTTATCACAATATTGTTTTGTAGGAATACCCTTCCTAATCCCTCCAAGCACGCCCCTGTGCATACCACAAATTCATGTTCCTTATCTACTATATGTAAGGCAGGAGTCATGGTCAACATTTTTAAAATTTTATTAAGACCTTCTTGACACTTTTCACTCCATTCAAACTTCGTTCCTTTTTTTCGTAATGAGGTGATGGGGTATGCCAATCTAGAAAAGTTCTTCACAAATCTGCGATAGTATCCTACAATCCCCATAAAATAACGAACTGCAGACACATCCCTTGGTACTGGCCATTCCAAAATGGCTGAAATATTCTCAAGGTCCACTGTTAATCCTTCATTAGATATGACATGTCCCAAGTACTATATCTTGGTTTAGGAAAATTCACACTTGCTGCTTTTTGCGTATAGTTTATTTTCTCTTAAGGTCTATAGTATCATCCTAAAATGTTCTTGATTCTCCTCGTTCTTTGAGTATACCAAGATGTCATCTATAAAAACCAATATAAAGTGATCCAGATATCGGTGCAACACGTTGTTCATGAGACACATGAATGTCACAGGAGCATTGGTGAGACCAAAAGGTAACACCACGAAATCATAGTGTCCATAGTGTGTTCTAAAAGTTATCTTCTATATATCTTCCTCTTTAATTTGCAACTGATGATACCCTGTTCTCAAGTCAATCTTCGAAAAAAAGGAGGCCCCTCTAACTTGATCAAATAGATCCTCTATTCTTCATAGGGGGTATCTATTTTTTACTATCAAATTTTTCAACTAACAATAATTTATACACATACTGTATGTACCATCCTTCTTTTTCACAAAAATAAATGGTGCCCCCAAGGGGAAACGTTGGGTCTGATATATCCCTTGTGTAATAAATCATGTGGCTACATTCTTAACTCTACTAATTATGGAGTGCTCATGCAATATGGATCCTAGACACCAGAATAGCCCCGGGCACTAGATTTATCGTGAAACCTATATCCTTGGATGGGGGAAATCCTGGAATTTCTTCTGGAAAAAATATCCAGGAATTCCCTGATGACTGCAATCGTTTCCAACTTTTCCTGTTCATACAATTGAGGGTTGTCCTCCACCTATACCAAATATAGTTGACAACCTTTCGTGGTGCTTCTTTTCAACTGTAAGGCAGAAATTTGTCGAACTATTACTGGTTTCGCTTTTCCCTTAATGACCATCAGGACCCCATCAGTTAGTACACATGTCACTATTTTCTTGAAGCAATTTATAATAGCATCTTTTTGTTCTAACCAATCCATTCCCACTAATATGTCATATGACCCAAGTGAAAGAAGATTCAATTCTACTACCGTGAAATAACCATTAAAATCAACAAGCCATTGTTTTATATACTGAGTTACTTTTTCTCTTCATACCCATGGTTAGTTGTACTAGCCATGCATTTATCATTTTTTCTATTTCCAGATTGCATTTTTCTATAGTTTGAGGGCTGATATAGCTTAAGTTAGCCCCCAAATCTATTAAAATAGACACAGTTTGGTTGGATATTTTACCTTATTTCTCTAGCATAGTAGCTTGATGTTCAACTTGTCGATTCTCCAGGGCAACGTTGATCCTTGGAATGCTCCTTACAATATCATTTACTATAGTGGCCTCCTGAACTGTATGTATGTTGTGCATAGACCGGGAGTTATGTGGGAAGTCTCGCATCATATGAGGTCCCCCACATCCCCAACACCTTAGTGATTCTTTGGTGACATCATACTTTTTGTTGTTAGCTTCAGTTACTCTTAAGCCTGTGTGAGACTAAGAAAGCAAAGGTATGACATATCTAACCCCTTTTTTCTGTTGATCTTTACCAATGCTTCTCAACTCCCTCACCAATCTTGCCACCCTCCTTTGTCTTCCATAGTTTTCCACCTTCATTTTTTGTTTTGAACTCTTGATGACATAGCCTCACTTTCCTTATTACTTCATCCATGGTTTTTGGGGTATCAAACTCAACTCTTTCCTTCTACGAGACTGACAAATAGTTCAGGAAATGCTAAATTTTAGCTTTATATTCCTTCAAATAGGGTACATAACAAAATAAATTGTTGAACTTGTTTACAGATTCATCCATAGATAGTTTCCCCAATTTCATCTCATGGAATTCCTTAGCCTTATCATCATAATACCTCTCGCTCAGGAATGTGGCCTTAAATTGTTGTTGAAACACTTCCCATGATACTGTTTTTTCTTCTAATGCTTGAACACTCTTTCATTCCTCCCACCACAAATTTGCTTTACACTGTAATTGATAAATTGCCAATCATGCGTTCAATTTCTTTCATATTCATATATTTGAAAATATTTTTTCATATTCAACATCCATGCCTCTGCATCCTCCTCCTTCTCACCGTCAAACACTGGTGGTTTGATCTTTATAAATTCTCCTTATAATTCAATATTCCTTTATTTCTTATGTGTCGTTGGTTATTCAGGATCGGTTTCTCCCCTGCTTCCAGACTTATCATTACCTATCTTCCTTTCACCTTATTGATTTACACTTTTCAGATTAGACTCCTCTGCCCATTCTCGAATTAGCTTCTCTTGACCTTCACTGGCTCTCAGCAAACTTTCATTACTACAACAGAGTTGGACTAACTTTGATTGTAGTGTCTTCATCATTTCCACTAATTGAGAGATTATTGCAGCGGTACTGCCAACTTCCCCCAGTTCCATGTACAAATCCTCATTTTTCATATTGGATGGCAGAGATCCTTCCATAGCTATTCAATTTCATATTTTCTCACCTACACCACCACTCATATTTGATAAAAAGAATAGTTAACATAATAAGTTTAAACATACACATACATAACAATAATTCTCTTCTGCACAGTTTATTTACATAGATGCCCCTATACAGGCTCAAATTACAGCTGTTCTCTGATGCCATTTGTACTGAACCTTAATTTCCCTAAAAAAAAGAAAAATCATATACCTATGTTTAATTACCATATGTAAAATCTATATTGTTAGGGTAGTTATCACAGTAGCACTCTAAATCGTGATCCTGAGTCCCCACTCTCGAGATTAGTCTAGATGATTATCAACTTGAGTAAATGAGGCATGATCCTCTTAGTTATTATGATGGAGTATATTAATGTGATTTAACTCGATAATGAACTTCCGAATTATGCTTGGTGACTGTTACTTTACACTATTATAGCTTATATTATTTTCCTTGGTAGAATAGTAGGGAAACTTGGCGTATTTTGGTTCATTACAGTTAAATGTATTTAGTTCACATTTATGGAACCAACTAACTCCCCGCGGTTACCATGCCACCTATCGCCTTAGCAGGACGACATGATGTACATCCACTCCTTGGGCATGCTTTCCAACCGTTTAGTGGGTCGAGGAGGGTTCAACACTCCAGATCCTCTGTGGATGATCTACGGCTCTAATTAACCTTAACAACTCTAACCATGTTTACCTGATATGTTGTTCATTGAGGCTACCATTTCCTTTTGTGCCCACAGATCCGAAATGGAAGGAAAGGATTCCTTTACCTGTTGCAGTGTTGATACCATTTTCTTCCCAAAGAGTGGACATCTGCCTTCCTCCATTCTTCATTAGCATTTAATAGAGAGAAGGTCTGCCCTGTGACAACTCAGTGGCGATTACCCTAGGTGAAGTAGGTAATACTGTAATCCTCGACTTCTACCATGAATTATATATTATGTTTTGGTTTGTATCGACTTCCTCTATCTCTAGTTTACTTCGTTTTGTTTTCCTTTTCCTTATATTGATAGAGGAGTACACAGACTTCCTCAGCCTCACACTTCATTCTAAAAGGGGTTCTTCTTCATTCTTATGTGAGTTCTTACTCGGGCCAATGCAAACATCCTCCTCTGATGTTTTCATTTTTGTTTGTTTTCCTTTGCCTTATCATTCTAACTCTATTTTATCATTTTCCTCACGTATGTTGAGGAGAAAATCTAAGTTACATAGTTTCATAGGTAATCCCCTTTTCCCATTAGTTTCTCTCTCAAGACAAGGTTGCTAGGGTAAATAACTAAACCAATTATTTTTTCTTTTCCTGTGCTCGGATATTCTACTAATACGGATATTTGGATTTTATTCTAGGTATACTCTAGATTGACAGGTCTAAACAACAGATGCCTCAGATTTCAATGTCTAATTCATGATGGTTGTCCTCTGAACAAGATGGTGATTTCTGTTGAAAATGGATTTTGTTGTTTCAAATTTTTCCTCCTTGTTTCAGTTTTACTGCCTACCAAGGTTGGTGTGGATTCTGATCCAGTGAAGCTAGTTAGGCTTCCTAATTCACCTAGTTGTAGATTTGGTTATTGGGAGTTTTTACCCTAGAATCTGGATTTTATAATTTGGGTGATGGGGGTTCTGTTACACATAAATGATCTTCGAACCCTAGTTACTAGGTTTTGCTTTTCAATGGTCAATCCATCGTTGGTCATAATTATGTGTGATTTTCTTTTCTTTTCTTTTTCAGCTTAAATAGACAACGTCTATGCCGAATGTAAAAATGGCCACTGATTGTCACTATGGTTAATCTGGTATATCTATGTATTTTCTTTATCACGGGATTAATCTAGACTATCAGATATTGTTCAAGGTTCTCATTAAACAATTAAAATGAATTGTTCCTCATGAATATGAACACTGAACTCAATCTGCTAGTACCTAATGAATGTTCTTTTAGTTTTCTTAGAAGTTTAGACTCCTTTTGATTTGCACGTCCTTTTATTTTCTTCTGTACATATGACTAAAACTATTGTATACATGTCAAAGACAAATCATATTTTCTCTCTGGTTCAATTCTTTCAATTAACTATTTATTGTAATGTAGTTTAGTTTATATCTACAGTTTAAATGTTATGGTGGTAGGTATCAGACTGTTTACATTTTCGTAAGTAGTATACTACTCTCCATCCACTCATCCTTAACTTTGGCATGCATATACATAGGTGATCCCTGAGCCATTTCCCTTAAAACAAAATCCATTTTAGGAATGCATCTCCCATTTGATCCCCTACTTGCTCATTCATCTGGCATTCTTGTTACTACGCTCGCTCGAAATTTCCACTTCAATTTAGAATAGGGTAACTGTCTTCAATAACCCTTATATGTGTTGTCAGTTTTACTATAGATCTCTGACTCTTCAAAAGACTGTAAGGGTTAACATTTTCTCTTTGCAACAGTTCCTAGGACGCATTACTATGTAGGTCCTACTTCAACCATGATAGCAACACCAATCATTTATGTAAATCTTTAATGAGAAGAATATTCAACTACACTGATTAACCTATTTAGATTGCTTAGATACAACCCAACGATTATTTAACCTCTTAAATAATTAACATCTTAAATGTGCCTCTATTCTAGGACCAGGTTCCATTTTGAAACTAGGAGTTAAAGCAATGGTCTGATGATTATCTAATATGTAACAAGCATTCATATAAAAAAACATATTTCATGCCACAAATACTAATTCTGTAGACATTTCAATTCTTTTTCATGCATACATCTAATAAATCGAATAATCACGTTGAAACTATGGATTATATGAACATAACACTATATTAAAATAATATGCAACACTATATTATTTACATACATGCAACTCTGTAATATTTTTCATGCATGTGACTCTATAATTTTTACCTACGTGCAACTCTGTAATATTTTCATACATGTAACTCTGTAATATTTTCATACATACAACTCTGTAATATTTACATACATGCAACTCTACATTATTAACATACATGCAACTTTGCATTATTAACAATACCTTGCAACACTGAAATATTATTATTAATCACCTATAGAAAGATAGATGACCTTCTACTAACATCCATTACAAATAACATACATCTACTATAAAACCATTCAGACATAGTTAAGAAATTTTTGACCTGTATACTTAGGTTCGGAAAATTAATGGTTGACTACATCAGACCTCCCAACGATGAATCCTCTGACCCCCCCCCAAGCTATGAAAAATTTCCAGGCATGAGTAACCACTACTCTACCTTGATAATGCTTATTTATCATTATTATGTTCACAGAAATTTCGTAGGCAGTGTCCTTCCTTAAGGGGTGCTATTTCCCCTCCGCCTAGCTTTTTTCCATGTTTTTCCTTAATGCTAAAAGCCTGCTTTTCCACTTGCAACACTTTTATTACCGTTCATTATCTCCTACCAAGTTAACACACATATATATTTCTATATATATTTTTCTTTAGGAAAAATCATGACAAATATGATTTCTCTCAGATTCTGGCAAGTTTCATCCTCTTTTCTCGGGTCAGTCCATGAATTTTCCATCATAACATTAATAACTTTATTAATAAGAGACATAAATCCACATAACCATGTTTCTCACATACTAGCATATGTCTTTACAACTATTACATAATAATTCAAGTTCTTGAAAATTGGAGGTGTTACATCTTTCTTCCTATTTTACACAATCTACTCTCTTGGTACTAGTAAATAATTTTGAATGTGCTATGTATTTCTTGTCATAGCTCTTCTTCTAGCATTTTTCCATGAATTTTATGCATGGCACTTCTACATTTTACACATTTGAATATTTTTCCCTATTTAATTCTATATCTATATTTAAATAGTAGTTATGGAAAGTTCACTATCCTTAGAAATTTAGACTTCAAGACTCATGATTTATGGGTTTCTGAACTCCTATTTTTTTGAAAGAACTTGATCTCTTTGCATGGACTACTTGCTAATTGATGTTAACTTGAGAACCTTGTCTCAGTGCTAACCCATGTCCCTGCCAACCCTGTCACAAATATTATTTTATTTACAATATTTGTATGTACATAAACATTTTATGTAAAGACATATTTAGAACAAACTCCTATTTAACTCATATTTTTTTGTACAATGTCATCTCCGTAAAGTTAACTGCAATATAATTAAACTTTTCTTTCCAAACATAAAATTATATCCAACTAATGCTAGTAATTACTTCTACCTCCTAATTAGAAATAAAACAAATATTGACATGCATGACTTTTAAACAACATGAAAAATAACCCAGTTACTTATCTTAATCTTAAAAATATAATAAGATCTATCACATTTCTCCCAACCAATGAATTGTTGTCTTAGTAGTTATCCCATATCTCTAGACTCCTTTCTTGTCAAGAAACCAATAAATTAATTTCACATTTTCACCTCATTAATCCCTTAGCAATGTCCTACTAAAGCTTGGTTGAATGCTTATTAAAAGAAGTCCAGTCTTTATCTCCCACTAGAACCTTGTTTTGATTTTTCATATTACCTTTCTCTCCGACAACTTTCTCATTCATACTCCACCCATGGTATTTCTTTGCAGTCATTGTAAAGCTATGCATTAGTAACTCCAAATGAATCATTGATATTTGCATTAGATGATTTGTGATATATATATATATATATATATCTATATTGACAGTAGACTCTAGGAATTGAAATTCTAGTGTCCCTTGACCTTCCTATTTCCTAATCCAAAATATTAGGCATCAAAATTCCTCCTCTTAATATGAAGGGTTGTCGGTGAGTCCAAGCATCATTCTAAATATTTCAAAATTTTATCTTCTAAGCACTTTGGTGAAGATGTCAAAAACTTTCTCATTTGTGGAATAATTTCATAGATGGATATTCTTGGACTCAATATGATGTCAAATCAGATGAGATTTTATATTAATGTACTTGGTTCGATAATGCAACTTTCAGTTCTTGGCCAAATTTATTGCAGAAGTGTTGTTAATAAGATGAGGAGTGTTTGAACCTGGACCACTACTAGGAGGGTGAATCAGCAGTATTAACAATCTCACAAAATTAGAACTTCTTGTCAAATATATTAATCAATTCATCACTTAAAAAATACGGATTGGATATGAACATGTAAATTCAGCTAGAAATAACACATGAGAGCTATAAAATATGAAATAAACATGCACAATGATATAAAAATCTTCACATCACATAGGGACACATGGTATCTAGTGGAAAGCCCTCTCCAAGTAAAAAACCACCCTTGCTACAGCTGTACTGCTCAAGATATTTTATTATCTGTCAAAAAAATCATTACATAGAGAGTACAATATGGAAACTATTTCAAATGAAGTCTAATCTACATCTCACGACTCTACAAACATCCATCTGACCAATAATCCTCGCCCAACAGCCATTATAGTTATGAAGAAATATGTTCTCAACACTTTTTTTGCGGGAGCACCCACCCCACTACCCTATGTGGTTCATATTTCATGCATTTTCAAACTCAAACCCTTGAGTTTCTAAACATGAACATCACAACAAAAATATCTTTGTAGCGCATAATGAAAAATCTCAATACAAAACACCAATCACTGAATAATTGACGCAATTATATGGCTACCACACCCTAACACCTTATCAGGACTATTTCACCCTTATAAACGTTTAAATATCCATGCCCACACATACATGTTCAAAGTGTAGTTTGGTGCCTTTTCATTAATTTCGGGACCACTTAAACTATCAGAACCCATTACATTATTGGAAGTGTTTTATTCCACTTTAGCCTTAAAACCCCGATCAACACTTTTTATAGCAATACATAGAAACGCGGGAAATACACAAGAAACCCTCCTCCACACATATATCTTGATCTCAAATATTTTACATCCACGTTCATATATATTAGCAGGTCCATTCTTGGTCCATCGCCTTCCTATTGCACGCTCCGATCACCCATCCCTGATCGGTTGATCTCCACCATTCATTCCCTTTTTCAATCCAATGCTTCCCAACTATTTTGGGTAGATAATTAACCGAGGGATTAACCATCACATAAAGCAGTTTCCCTATTCACCCTCGCTGCGACGTGCTGAAGGGTGAATGGGATTAGGCAATCATGGATTTTCACTCGTGGAACTAAAACTATGTAATAAACTTCATCGACCCGTCATCAAACAAGGATATCTCAAATAAAGCCCCCAACTTCTATCAATCATAGTATTTAGGCGTTAAACATAAAAAAACAAAGGGATAATCACCCAGCCTGAATATAAAGAACCTGAAAGCATACAAGGGTTTTCGCAGGCTCAATAATCAATCATAGACACAACATCATTCATTCACAATAAAATAATTATAGAGTCTTGCCTTGGCCCAATTACACAAATGAAAGATCTATGTTTTCAAAATACAATCCACACACTATTCTTTCTCTTGCTCTACTCAATCCTCTCCTGAATCTTTCCTCTCTAGCCTAATTCTTCAAATTAGTTGCCTTCATTCCTAATCTTCCTGTAGGCTTACATGTCCATCGTGAATCCTATCTCTCTGTCCTTCTTCCTTTAGAAAAGAAGGAAAATACATATATGTTCTATCTAACCATCTCCTTCCACAAATGAAGGAATTGACTGTATACATAGAAATCGTATCCTAGCTTAACTAATGAATATAACTAATTGGCTTGATATCCACGCAAGGAGGATCACTTGCCACTTATTTCACAATTTTGTTTAGAATTAGGCAATAATTAACTACTTACATACTTTGTAATTAATAAAATTAAATAACCAATTCTTCCTCCACAATTTCATTAGCCACAACATGTAACCACACCATCACATTGCTGGCTAGGCCTAGATGCTCCTACATCAAACTCCCAAGGTTAAAAATAATCATGATCTCCTGATCATGTGATTCTGATCTGTGTCCTCCTAAATCCCATACTTTGCTTGTACTTTGTCCTTGGTTGTTGTTGTTGTTTGTTGTTCTCCATGTCTCCATACTTTATGCTATAGTCCCCACTAACTATGCTCTCACTGTCTGTCACTGTTTCTTCCATATATCTTATTGGTTTTTGCTCATCATCAGAATTTATGTAAAGCTTCCACACATTAATTTGCACTTTTCCATTACCTTCACATGTATCATTCTTTCTAGACAAGTTTCCTTCCTTCTTTTGTCCTCTATTTAGTTTATTGGAATGTTGTTGTATGAGTTCTTGCAACTCATCAATTCCTTTGTCCACTTCACTTCTCAGCTGATGAGTACTATTCTCATACAAATAGATGTGTTTTTGCATAAGAACATCATAATCCCTATGCCAATTCCTTCTCAATTGATCCCCTCTAATAATTCCAGTTCCATCTTCTAGTTTCTCATTCATGACTTCACCTCTTCTTACTTCAATTCCTGGTATACCTGCAATTCCACAATTTCCCTGAAAAATAAGAATTCTTCCTGCTTGCTTAGGTACTTGGAATACCTCTTCTTCTAGTAACTTATTTTCTGCACACTTAAGAATCATGGCATCATATTTGTCTCCTTCTGAAATTTTATTTTCAACCTCTTCTTCATCAATAACTCTTTGTGGTACAATAGTAATCTTGTTACTATCATCTCTTGAACTCATCTCTAGTTCAACAATTCCATACTGTAAATTCAACATAATTCCATTTTTCTGATACATTCTGATCTCACCCTTTCTTACATTGATCTGATCTTTAGAATCAATTTCCTCTTTCAAATTGACTTCACATTGCCTTCTTCCTGCATATACATCTTCACTAGAATTAATCAATTCATTAAACACAATGCTTGACCCTGTTTCCTCATTATGCCAACATTTCTGACAAATTATTTTCCATATTTGTCATCCATGACAACTTCTTCATTCTCATTCAGTTCTTGTTGTACAATCTAATCACTTATTCTTTTGTTTTCTTGCCTCTTCTCCAAAAGACTAGACTCAAGCCACAAATTTGTCATCTCATTTGGAATTTCTCCCAAGAGCTTTGCACTATCTTCACTAACTTTATTGTCTGCAACATCTATCCTTAGTCCTTATTTACTCTGGATTTCTTCAAGGTCAGTAATCTACAATAATTGTTTAATATCTACAAAGTCTTCTATATCAACCTTTAGTAGTTGTTCTCCTTTGGCTTCAGTCCTCAATAGTTGTCTAATATTTGCATAATTCACTACAGCTATGTTTAATAGCTACTCCTTCCTCTGCATCACAAGATTATGTGAATTTCCTTCCTTTAACTTCTAAAAAATCATATCTTTGATTTTCATTTCCCTTATGAAAACATTAAACAATTGCCTTACTTCAGTGTATCCTACATTTACACACAAAATACTAGTTTCAAAACTATGAAACACCAAGGTCTCCTCAAATAATTTCATCATCAATTCATCGAGTTGACTTCCACTTCTTGAATACACCGTACAATTTTCCATTTGCTTTGTGTTAGCTTCATCAGTTTTCCTGAGAAAACTCTTTGTTCCATATTCATATGAATGGATCTCGTCCTTCCCAAACATTCCTTTGATCTCAATAATTCCTTTGCCATCCTCCTTTTGACTTATCCTTTGGTTGTCATCTGACTGGACATCTTTCTTCACTTGACTGTAACTTTTATCCTTATTCTTCCTATGACTATGGGTAGTCATCTTTCCACCTATTGGTTTGAAAATTTCCAATATCTACTTATCTTCCCTAAAGTTTACATGACCTGCAAGCACACAACAATTATCAATTTTTAAAATACAAGATCCTTTATCCTGTTTTGATGCTTCAAGTAGCAATATTCCATCATATATCTTCTGGATTTCAATAGATCCTCTTTGTTGTGACTCCATTTCTTTGAGTCTCTCCTTCTCTAACAAATCAATATGAATTTTTTCAAGTTCCCTGAACTCGTTCACTAGCTTCTCATTCCACCTCTGTTGCAATAGCTTCCGCTTGACCCATTTCTTCATTCTCCATCTGTATCTTTGGTCTTCACTTGTCTTTCTTTGTACTACGAGACTAATCTCTTGTTCTTCATTCTACTACCAGTTGCTATACTTTTGCAATCTAATGACTTCCTCGAATTCATTCTCATGTTGTTGATCATCTCTTTTAAATTGTTGGTTCCTTTCATCTTATCTTGCTGGATTAATTCCTCTGTCTCCTTCATGTCTCTAAGGACATAACTTCCTTGTTGTTCTTGATCTTCTATTTCACCTTCAAATAATATTTGTTTAATATCTCTTATTTTAGCATCATATTTATTAATGTTGTCTTCCATACCTACAGTCACATCATTAACTGAAAAATCTAAACATGTACTTAACTCTATAAATGTTAAAGACATTTCATCCTTATCATGCATAGTAACCATATCCTTTTATTTATCAGGTTTTGAAAGCTTCATTTCTCCTTCAGGTTAGTTGAGCAATTTTTCCATGAACTCTATTTCCTTGTGAAATCTCTCTAGTAGTTCATCACAACTTCCATCGTCAGCTTCATTCTTTTCCTAGCAATCCTCCTGAGTTATCCCGTTTTTTGCACTATCATATTGCAAAATTCTTTCATCAATTTCATCAGACAAACTCATTTTCTTACCTTCTTGGAATACCACTATGGCATTTTCATTAGACTTCTGGTCCATATCAACTTCATCTGATTGTCTTACACCAAATAGAAATACATCTACCGACTCTTTCTTCTGCAGTAAATCAGCACATTTTTCCTCTAAAAGGCATCCTCCATCATACTTCACCTCAGGACCTTCATTCCTATTTATGACAGCTTCACCAGACTATCCATCATCCTCTGCATATCCTACAAAAATACACAAGGTATGAGAATTAAAATCACAAGGCTTCATTGCCTCATCTGCTTCCCTTGTCATCATATCTTCTAATTGTTCTAAACTATTCCAATAGTTCATGAAATCTTTAGTTGATCTTTCATTATCCTCTTCACCAACATTTCACTCTGTTCTGGTCTACAAATGGAAACTTCCATTTCTGTCTTTGTTGTATCCTTCTCTGCAACTTAGGCCACTTCACTGGCTTCCTCTTCAAGACCCAACCTTGTCTTTGGTTCTCCTCTAAGAGCATTACTAACACATCGAGTTATTCTCTTATCTCAGCTATTTCCTTTTCAATCTATGCTTGACTCATATGTTTCCTATGGATTGTTTGAGCACCCTTCTCATTCATCTTGCAACTTCCTTCTGAACCTTCCATATGACTTTCCGTAGCCATCTTCTCTTCTGTGTGATCTCTACACCTGTAATCAATAAACTTCCTTCTAAGTTGATCTTCTCACCAAGCTTCTCCTCTGCCTGGTCTCCAAGTCCTCTTTCCTTAGAACTTGCAGTAAGGAATTTCTCTCTCTCTCTAGTTGCTCCACTCACTTCTCTTAAGGACTTCTATGTCCCTATCTATTCCAAGCCTCAGCTGGAATGAGTTTCTACTACAATCTCTAAGAACTTCCAAAAGTTCTTCTACAATCTTACTATTGTAGTCCTATGCCAAATACTGACATTCATTCAACAACTGCTACTATCATACCTTTGTAATCATAACCTTCATAAGCAAGACATCCTTCTCGTTGGAAAGTTTCTTCCTCTTTCCTACTCTAATACCAAAATTGACGCAACTGTATGGCTGCCACACCCTAACACCTTATCAAGACTATTTCACCCTTATAAACCTTTAAAGCTCCATGCCCACATATACATGTCAGAAGCGTAGTTTGGTGCCTTTTCTTCAATTTTGGGACCACTTAAACTATCGGAACTCATTATATTATCGAAAGTGTTTTATTCCACTTTAGCCTTAAAACCTTGATCAACACTTTTTATCACAATACATAGAAACACAGGAAATACATGGGAAATCCCACTCCACACATATATCCGGATCTCAAATATTTTACATCTGTGTTCATATACATCAGCGGGTCCACTCTTGGTCGATTACCTTCCGATTTTGCGCTCTGATCACCGATCCCCGATGGGATGATCTCCACCATTCATTCCCTTTTCCAATCTAATGATTCATAACTGTTTTGAGCAGATAACTAACCCAAGGATTAACCACATGATAAAGCAGCTTCCCTATTCGCCCTCATGCTACGTGTCAAAGGGTGAATGGGATCTGGTGATCACCATTCAATACCGCTTACAATTCTTCAGCCACCGAAAATACCATGCACTGTAGAAAACTACTTTCACGATCCAATGGTCATGGTTGATCACGATCTAATTGCTACGATTTAATCGCATATTGCATAGTCACAATCCTCCAAGCTAGGCTCTATTTGCTCTAAAGCGCAGATCCGATATTCTTATGGACCCGATATGGATATAAGTCACCCTTTATAAGATTTCAAATCCAGATTTCGGATCCGGTTTTGTGTTATGTAATGATTCTTAGTGTAAATGGGATTTTCGTTCGTAGAACTAAAACTATGTAATAAACTTCGCCGACCCAACATCAAACAAGGATATTTCAAATAAAGCCCTCAACTTCTATCAATCATACAATTTAGTCATTAAGCATAAAAAAAGGGATAATCACCCGACCTAAATACAAAGAGTCTGAAAGCATACAAGGGTTTCCACAAGCTTGATAATCAATCATAAACACAACGTGATTCATTCACAATAAAATAATTATAGAGTCTTGCGTTGGCCCAATTACACAAATGAAATATCTATGCCTTCAAAATAAAATCCACACATTATTCTTACTCTCGCTCTACTCAACCCTCTCCTGAATCTTTCCTCTCTAGCATGATTCTTCAAATTAATGGCCTCCATTCCTAATCTTCCCATAGGCTTACAAGTCCATCATGAATCCTATCTCTTTGTTCCTTCTTCCTTCAGAAAAGAAGGAAAATTCATATATGTTCTATCTAACCATCTTCTTCCACAAATGAAGGAATTCACTATATACCTAGAAATCATATCCTACCTTAACTAATCAATATAACTAATTGGCTTGATCTCCATGCAGGGAGGATCACTTGCCACTTATTTCCCAATTGTATTCAGAATTAGGAAATAATTAACTACTTACATGCTTTTCAATTAATAAAATTAAATAACCAATTGTTCCTCCAAACATTAATTAGCTACAACATGTGACCACACCATCACATTGCTGGCTAGGCCTAGATGCTTGTAAATCAATAATATTCAAATCATAGCCATATCTCACTTTGATACAACATCCTCAACTCACATAGATCCAATACTTTTTCTGCAAATAAACTAGATGCAGAAACTCAATGATGCAATATCTAACTTCCATATAAAAACATGAGACACTATTACAACCAATATATCATAATAATGTCAACAACATATATAAACTCAAATAATAATTATGCCCCTACAATAAAAAATGCATTAGCATTCTCCTTTGTAACCCTGTCACTTTTCTTCTACATATATATAGTCTTCAACCATGCATATTTCTATCTCTGCTACAGCTATACCTCCATGCATACTCTACTATAGAAAATTCACACTCCTCACGACTGGCTCTCCAAAACACTATGACAATTTTATCATACAAGAGAACCAACCAAATAAGAAACCTTTCTTCTCATATTTGTAATTTCTGGAAATGGTTAAAGTCAATCAATTCTTCAGATGATGGAGCTCACCCAAATCTTTTTCCCATTCTTTAGATTTGATTGAGATAGGCATGTTGACCAAATCAGGCCACTTACTCCACTAAGATTTTGATATTTTTAACTTTAATAATATTCTAGCAGTTCCTCAACCTTTTCTGACCTTTACATCAAAAATCTTGAAAAAACACTGTTAGAAAAACCACAAAATAGCTGACAAGTGCGATAAATGCGGGAAAATCACCTCGAGGTGGCATAAACTTTTTTCCTTCATAAGGCTAGAGTATGTATGCTAGTTTCCTTCACCAAAAAAGTGTATACATTTCAAAAATGACATTTCTAAATAATTGTGCAAACTTACCTCAGGATGATACTTGGTACAATGAGACAACTTTTCCCATGACTTTGTAGCATCATGACACTCACCAAATCCTTCAAAAACAACCACACACAAACCAAGTACAATAAACATGACTTGATAGTATTCATTACTTCCAACTAGGTGTAGCAGCTCCATATCCTACCAAGACATCAACATACAGGCCAAATACCTGAACGACCATCTACAATAGCTGAACTAAGGTTTACAACCAATGAAAAAACCACCTCTTCATGACATGGTACCAACAACTCATGCTATCAGGTTGATATCAATGCCAACCATCAACACTGCATCACAACATCAATGCCAATAATTTGCACCTTTGGCATTGATGGTAACCTGAGCTGAACAATCCAGGAAACCTCTGAAGAATTGATCGTAACTAAAACACCTCAATTTCTCCCCCTTTGACATCAATGCGAAAGGGAAAGAGTTAATCCATCACCACTCTACTAAAAACACTAAGGACTACATAGATGATGAAGTAACAACACTCTCACTCCGCTATGAGTGCATGAGAAAAGGAAACAACAATAACTCACTTTCTCCTCAAGCAATAGCAACAATCTCAACCTTCATTTGAAGTAGTAGCAACAAAAGATGTAGTCTAGCAACAGAAACCCCATTCAGCAGTTCCAACTACATCAAGAACAAAATCTCCATATCATGGAAGAAGCGGCAAAATAGATCTATACTAGCAAAAAAATCAAGTAATAGATCCATCTATATGAACAACATTGTCAAGCCAGCTTAAATGGAAACAAAAAAACATATCCATCAGTATAATGTAAGGAACAACAATATCTCCCAAAACAAAACATAACCATTAGGAGCATCACATCATAAGAAACAACAACAAAAATAACTAGCAACTCAATGCCACTCTCAACCAAGGAAATAATAGCATAAGAATCAGCATGAGAAACACTCTCTCCATCAACATCACCTCCAGTAGCAACAAAACAACTAATCACCATCACAAAACAAGACTACACTACATCCATCAGTAATAACATAGTGTAGACAAAGACAACAACATCCTCCGATGCAACAAGAAATCATGATCGACAAGAATGACAATAAGGCATATGATGAACATCATCAACAATATAGTGTGAGCAAAAACACATCATTTCCTCCATGTGAGAATAAGGAGGTTGCTTCAAAAGAACCAAGGACCATGACTCAAAAATATTGTAATGAAGGCACAAAGCTTCATAATCATATTACATGGCTACAAGAATGATAGGTTGTGACTATACATTGGTTCCTTAAAGCTAAAATATGACTCCTCACATATACATGAACATCACTCATATGACTCTACTAATGATGCAAAATTTATACATGATATTACATGGCTATATTTTAATTTTGAAATCCCACACATGGATGTAAAAGATAGCATACACCAGCTAATATAAGGTTGAAATAAATTTCATGATTCTTTCTCTCAATACAATCTTGACCTATAACCATACATACAATCCGTTTCATGTATCACTTGAATAACACAATGAATATAAGAAATGATAATACAACGATTAATTCCATGATCAATTTCTAAAAGTGAATAACTGCATGCCAAACAGAGTGTGCACACCTCTCTCCAAACATTTGACAGAACATGTCTTGAACTAGAAATCTACAACATCAATAGTTATCAACCACAAAATCACAAGCCTCAAACAATAAACTATATCAATAAATATCCATTAACATGTAGCAATAAGAAGCAAAATACTATTAGCCGACCACATGGATCAATCAACACTACAACCTCCAGGTGAAAAAATAGTAGCAACGAGCCTCTAATCATCAGGGAACCATCATATTACAATATATATATATATATATATTCCATCAAACACACATGTGCCACAAGCAATAACATCATTAATGACTCAAATTGAAAAATCTAATATGAAAATCAATAATTTAGCAACATCATATGCAAGTAATCCTCAAATAAAATAAATAGTAATGACCATGAAACCATGTTTATACAACACAACTTCTAGGCATAATATTACCATCAACAAAGTAAGGAATCTACGATACAAACATCATCCACCCTCTCTGGATATCATATGTGCAACAACAAGAATAATCTACATCATCATCAACTAATACATTTGGCAGTTTTCAAGGTGAGATCGTCAAGAGTAAGATTCAACACTAAACACTTGAATACTTGGATCTTGATTCAACTTTGCATGACATGGAAGAAGTAAAATATCTTGACCTCATGACAATATGATACTAAAATAAGATACAAGACTTCATTATAATATAATGTGAGATACATGACTCATGTGGATACACATGCAATGGCTTCTTAACCAAACTACAACTAGGAGAATAAGTACATAGTAATGTATTGAATGATGTAGCAATATTATTCGAACAACTCACAAAACCAACCAACATTTTTCTAGGACACATGCATGCATCAACGAACCTTCCTCATGTGAAAGATGACTATCTAGTGAATTAAATAGAGTGAGGGTTTTAATTAAAGTAACATAAAATCTCTCAAACTATCACCAAACTTCCCATGGAAGATATAGTATCCCGCATGACATAACTGTTATGCATGCAAAAGCATAAAGCCATATCAAAATCCCCCTAATCATATTCCATCTCCCCATCAACAATATTTTCTTGGTGAAAAAACTTTTGTTAGTGTGCATAAATAGAAGAATAATCCTCTCACTATATGGCTACAACCACCAACAATTATGAGACAAACGTATAAATGTTGGGATGGGGTCCCTTGGGTCAGATTTTGTTAAATTTTTCTAAAGCTTGTGAAGTTATTGTAAAGTATCCTCATTTTGAGGAGTGGAGCATGAGGAGCACAGGTCAATAGAAGTCAAAGGGACTTTAGGAAGGTCAAATCCACTTAATTTGTTAAATTCAAGTTTTTTGAAACCCGTCCATGGTTGGTTGACCATGGTATTCTAGTGAAGGAAGAATAGAAAAGGAAGATTCATAGGCAAGCTAAGTAGGAAGTGTATGAGTTGAGTCTAAATTTGTCTATTTTTTACTTGAGAGAAGGGGAGGGCTCCTACAACTGTGTTCGTGGAGATGTTGGTAAGTTTGCATTTGAGTGCGTCGGGCCCCTGCAGTTGTGTGCGAAGGGTTGGAAAGAGTTTGTAACTCAGAATCTAAAGCATAATAAAGACATATTTTGATGTGATTTCTATGTAACTGTGTATTATTGTTTATTTCTAAAGTTGTCGTATTTATGAACTATTGAATGCATTCAATCCGGAAAAGTACTTAACATATTCATGAATATGTAGATCTTCTTATTTGTATGATGTTATGCATGTTTATCGCACTCAGTGAAGGAAAGAAATAAGTTAACTCTTATTTACTGTATGTTCTAGGTTTCAAGGGTTAGGGATCATAAAGGTCAAGATAAATCCCTAGATCTACAAAAACACATCACATAGCCCTCTGGATGTAGAAACCTAGTTCTAGCATCTCCCAATACTGCCTCGAATGAGACTGCAGCCTCCACTACATGGGTTGTTGCTGAAAGAGCCAGTATTGTAGGGTTCTATTGATTAGTGTAGCTAACTCCCTACCTAGGTCCAAGCCACATCAATTGAACAAATGGTTTGGAATCCGCACAAGTTTCGATCTCAAGAAAACAGGAATCTGGGTCTATCGAAAGAAGAGTGGTTGGAAAGATATTTGTATACAGACGAACATAAACTTTTCTTTTTCTCTTTTCCATGTGAATTATACAAATTGTTTTCTAAATTGACAAATGGTCAACCTACCTAGAAGCTAGATAACCCTATTATGTGGACTCCAAAGTTAGTGAAGCACCTGGAAGGATCAAAATAAAAGGTTGTGAAGGCTATCAATTATTGGATTGATAGTACTTTGGGCAGATTTATCACTGAGTTCACAATTCATATGTTTGTCAGTTAAGGCGAAGCTGAATGTCGATTTTTCAAAGGACAAATAGGTAAGTATCTGAAGTCTTTGAAAACCTATATTCAAATTCTATTATGCGATAAATAGGTTATTCCACTAAATTGATGTTTAGCAGAGGCTCGATGAGAGCTATGCAAAGTGGGAAATAGTTCAGAAAAGATCTAGATACAATTACTAAGTACAATCCTATGTTGGGAGCATCGGATAGCGAAGAAGAAAGTAATATTCCGAAGACACCCAGAGGTGCGTTGTGGTTGGTAGATCGGGGCATTTCAAGAATACCATATGCATCCATTCCACCTCCTCTATGACCTCAACCTCACACACCTACGCCTCCACATCCACCTCCACCTACGTTATTTAGTATGGCAACCACTATGAAGATGCCAATATTGAGGGGTCTAGGGACATAAGACCTTGATCAATTCTACTTTGTATCAGATGTTCTTTGGAAGTCACAGCAGATAACAGATGAGGATATGAAGAAAGCATAACTAATCACCACATTGCAAGATAGGGCACTAACTTGCTATATTAAGTATAGTATGACTAATCCAATTGCATCATTGAAATATACAAAAGATGAGTTGAATAATGAATTCAGAAAGCCAAAGTCTCAAGCCCAGTATTTGACTCAGGTCAAAGAAAATAAGAAGAAGGTGAATGAATCTATGTAGGATATTGATCAAAGCTTGAAATATTTGCTACGATAGGATAATATACATATTTTAGATGAGAAACATAAGGACTGGTATATTGCTACAACGTTGCCTCATTTGAGATTACCAATGTCATAGCAAAATATTGGATCGCAGGTTGAAGCATTGGAAATCTGGGGGTGCAGCAGATTCAGACCCAACTGGATAGCTTGCATATGGAGTTGTAGAATCTTAAAAGGGGAAAATAGGTAAAAACTGAGACCCATTCTAAAGTTTGGTGCTAAAAGTGAAAAGGAAATGGTCATGACAAAGATCATTACGCAGTATATCAGAACGATCTAATTGGGGGAGTTCCTAACCCTTGAAGCCAGAAACTTCCATTGGATCAAGTAAAAGTGTAATGCCTTAGTGCACTATCTACCAAATAATAGGAAAACACTCAACTACTAATTTCCATTTGTTTCATAAATTCATACAGACTCCTCAACAACTATTCTGCAATTTTTGTAAGTCTGTAGGCCATGATGACTACAATTTCCAAAGCTATGAGTTAATGATGGATAAAACTCCAACGTATAGAGTACACAATCAGATACATCCACAACAGGATGAAAGAGCACCTGCAACATGTAGAGGATTCCAAGGATGAGGAAGAGGATGAGGGGAATGATCTGGAAGAGGTTGTGGACAAGTTATTTGTTACAATTGTGGGTAACCAAGCCACTATGTCTGATATTGTCAGAACCCAACACACCCCTCTTGTTAGTATTGCTGGCAGTTTTACTATGTAATAGAAGACTGTCCTATACTCATCGCAAAGATGCAAGAGAAGAAGAACCAATAGCCCACTCAAAACATCCAGATGTTGAGGTCATAACCATGTAAGGATGACCCAAGCTTTAATATAGTTACGTGAAGCATTATAGCTACTCAGGTAGATAAATCTGCAGGGAAACAACTAGAAGATAATCCATTGGTGCGTAGGGCTACTAAAAAAGATACTAAATTTAATTTGCATAAGGCAAAAAAAACATTTATGGAGGTAGAGAAGAGCTTTTTTGATTCAGGAGATTCCACATCAAAGAATCAGAGTGCATGAATAGAGAAGCGTGAAGAGGTCATTACTATGCAAGAGACAAATCCCTTCATATTTAAATCCTTCTTGCAAACCTGCATGAATATATTAAGAGACCAGAAAGGAGTGGAGGTACTGCAAGAGTTACAAAGAATCCAACCCCTTAGTTCTTTGCATTCCCACGAACATGTGCTTATCAACATCAAATCTCTCACATCAAATCAAAACTTTCCTATAAAATAATTAAAAAAGAGTTACGAAAACTTCAACCTCCAAGATGATGTCATGCTTACATCACCATTAACACATGGCGCCTCCTTAGTGGTGATGCATGTCACATGAAACCTGCTCATTAGGCCACTAAAAGTGACAGTTCTGACTACCATGTGTCCTTCATACAACCACATCATGTTGATGTCATTTACCTCGTCAGCTTCTCAAGGCCAATTAGTTTTTTCCATGTGTCCCATTAGAGGAGAGATAAAGGGGTCATTCGGTCCTTTGTCTTTCAACGAATTTCTTTTTATTTCCTCTTCTCTGCAATCCTTTTTTCTTTCAAAGAATTTGAATTTAAAGAACTTACAAGACTTTGAGGTTCTGATATGACCAACCTTCCGCAATTCTGAGACCGCTCCAATACTCCAATATCTACCTACTCCGACATTTCTGTGGTGCTATTTTGGCCTTCCAAACTTTCACTTGATGCCTTGATTCCATGCCATATCAAGTCCCTTTTAAGTAAACCACTAATTTCCTAATGTTATGACCTTATGATGTTCTAAGGATCTGACCTCTGATTTGATGCCTTCTCTGTCCTTTCAATACTGATCCCTGAAATTCAGCCCTTCTACCTTGGTATCGGACCATAACTTTCTTAAAGAGAAATTTCATCGAGGTTACAAAATTCCAAGATCTTCATATGCTGGATTACTTCAATATTGTAGCATGTTTAGGACTTCAAGGTCCTGATTTCGACAATCCATAACTTCTGATCTCGATGGTCATTTATGGACTTCCACATACCATTGGAAAGCTCCTTTAGGTCGCTAACCAACTTTTCCATCTCCAAGAGTATCTAAGTTGATCTCGTGAAGCATAATTTCCTCCAATTTCTAGGATTCCTGACCATCATTACCTTCCTTTTATGGCTTCTCCAATAAGCCTCCTACGATTCTTTACTAGAGATTATAGAAACCATTGGACTCCCCCTGAGTTTGACACATATGCTACCATCACAGTTAGCCTAGTGGACATCAAATCTACCATCTAATGCCACAAACCTTAATGCTAGTCTCGTTGACACCAATGTAAACACTCTTACTAATTGTCAGGAAATTCCAATTTCCCAACTTAATCTCCGAGCATCACTGCTGACACGAATGCCAACACACATGTACCCATTATCCATCAAGACAATTCCAATTATACAACATGTTTTTTGAAATATGGGGATATTAGGGATGAAGTCTAGACATAAAATTAGAAAGGAACAAGCCTCCTAAGTATTCATGATTAGTATTCTAGCAATCGTATCTAGGTCCATGACCTCTCTCGTGGAATTGACCTAATACAATTTGATCCATATTTTTCAAAGAAAATAATTGGACCTCCTTATTTTCTTAAGGAGTCTTGTTAGAAAGAACAAATCAATCATTCATCGAGTTTCCTATAAACAACTGACATATGCACTAGTCCATTTGAATATGCCTCCTTTAAATTCTATGATGGCCAATTTTAAGGGCACAAGATTGTGTTTATGAATTTGGAGTTTGTTCATTCCATTCCAATGTAAAATCCATCATATCTACTCATATTTCCTACCTTCATATTTAGAAATATGAGATAGGATCCCTCAATCATAGGAAATGAAATACACATTGGCCTAGAATATGAGATAAGTTAGCTTAGAGATAGGAAATGAAAGATACATTATCCTCTAGGCCAATGTAGTGAGGGAAAGAAATGTTGGTTATCTTGTGTTTCTAAAAGTCAAATCATTAGTACTTTAATGTTGTTGTTAATGCTTATGTTTGCATTTTTAAAGGGTGATTGATACTAGAGTTGGGAATTTCCTCAACTAATTATGATACTTTGAGCTAGCAATGGTTTAGATTTTAAGAAATTCTATACTATTTTTTTAATATAATGTATAAATTGTAATTGAAAATAATCAATATAGGTCCATCCTAAGTATGGATCTAGAAAGAAATAAGAGGAATCAAATCTCTTATGGTGAAATCCTCTTTCAGAATGAAAATAGTGAAAAGTATTTGTTGTTAGGAATAATGCTTAGTTTAGAGATTGGTTTGACGCTTGTTGGTGTTTGTTGAGAGATTCTCTCAATAATAATCTCCAAGTTAATAATTAGTTGGATCGAGCTCCAACTATAAATATGTATCATATTTGTGATTGAAAACAAGTGAGAAATTTTTTTTTGCCATGTGCAGTTAGATTTTTATCATCGTATTCGAGTCTTCTCTAGCTTAACTCCCTCATGGGAGGGACAAGAAGATGAGAGAACCTTAAGTGTAATTTCTTTGTAAATAAATTAACATAAAGAATGTGAAATCAAATTAGTACCTAAATTTACATAAAGAATGTGAAATCATATTATTTTAGTGTGTGAAAATTCTATGTGCTTTTGTGTGTTGTTCCAATGGCTACCATATTGTTACTACCACTACCACCCTCAATTTATCCATCTATTATCATATATTCATTGTCTAGAGTCATGTACATTGTCAATATTTCCCGAAAACATAGATACGAGATTTTTGTTTGGGATTTTGATGGGATGTGGTTTAGATCCAACAGAGTAAATGCACAAGGTTGTTATGGGACATGAAGGGTAGATATGAGTAGGGGTTTCGATTGTAATTGTGGTGGAATAACTAAATTTTACTTTCCTAGTGATGAGGAATTCATCCTAGTTTGATTCGTTTACATGGTGTGTAAACCAACGTGGAGTTTGGGAAGAGACTCATAGAGATAGCAATGTGGGGGTTGCATGGAGATAGACCTTCACATGTGCCATTATTTAACAAATTTTTAATATGTCACGTGTTGCCTCTGTGGTCTCCTTTCGTGCCTATTCGAACTTGAGTGGTGTGGCTTCTACTTGCGTTGGTCCTGCTATGTTGATGACGTAACCCATATTGTATGGAAATTGTATTACTTTTCTGAGGAATACATTGAAAGGAATACATGGAAATGACTTCATTCAAAGTTGATCCCTATGGATCCAAATTCCCCATCTCAGATCACTACTAGCATTGAGATCTGGGAAATAGAAAGTTCTTTTTCTCAGCCTTTTTCATAATTAATCTCTCAGAATTTACACATAGGAAATTTGCATGGAAAATCCCAAAGACATTTGGGATGTTTATTGATATCACAACATGTAAATTTGATGAATATCTATACACTTTCACGAGATTTTCTAAATTTCCAAATTTCAAGTATTTTTGCTTTTCTCCACAATACCAAATTATGGTAGTGATTTTGAGATATTGATAGGGAAAACATATACAAATTTTGAAATTATTTTCCTGACAATGAAAATCATTGGTCATCTATCCCAATTTAGTGATCCTCATTGTTTTCTTTCAATAGCCAATTAGACAAAAAAAAATTGTTTGCCATATGGAAGTTTGTCTTTACATTAGTTAGTTAGGGGAGCTCATGGTGGTATTGATTCTATGAGAAGTGTTAGTCATCAAAGGAATATGACAAGCTCAGTAAGGACATTTATGTTGGATATTTTTCTGCTAAAATTCTGAAAACAAACACAGGATCTTTAACACATAATTAAAGCTTGTATTAAAAACAAAACTCCTATTTACAAAATAGTATTCCTCTGAACAAAGGGATTACAAACATGAATGCTTCAGTTCCACAACGAAAGGAATTTTCTCTCTACACTACTGTGCATTACCTCTCATCCTTCTATACTACTGTGTCTACACATATATAGTGCATTAGTGGTCATAATAGTCCATCAACTTCTTTAACTCTCTAACAGAGTCTCAGCTGTAATTCTTGAGTCGGTTGTATGGAAACCCGTAACTGATAAATGATGCGGATGGCTCGAGGCTATTTCTTTCCTTCTCAGCCATGCTTTTCTCTAATGTTGTTGGTGAGCAGTTATGGCGCAAAGCCAACTTTCTTCCTTGTGAACATAAACAGGTGAAGTGCGTAAATGCAGTACGGCGGTGACGAGCTTTTGACGAGAACAAATATGGACCATCGAATCAGTAGATGAGCGACGAGATCGCATCACAAAACTTTATCGGGAGAATGAGACAAAGTGAGAAATGGCCGATCTGCGATGTGCGATGATATCGCATCGCAGTATCGCAATCGCAGAAAACAAAAAGGAAAGGCTCAACGCATATAGGGCGAAACTTGTGATCTGCGACCTGTGATCGCATCGCAAGATCACATCGCATCGCGTCGCAGTGTGGAGAACACGTGAAGGGATTAATGTGATTTGCGATGAGACGTGATTTGCGATTTCTGCTCAGTTGATGCTGCAGTTGGAATTAATTTCCAGCACTCCCCCTTAATTTCAACTGCTGGGTTTTTATGCATACCCAGGCATTTCTTGAAATGATCAAAACTTTTCTTTCCCAATGGTTTTGTCAAGATGTCAGCTAACTGATTCTCTGTTTTGCAGTGCTGCAAAACAATCTCACCATTGTTAACCAATTCAGGTATGAAGTGAAATTTGGTGTCTATGTGCTTTTTTCTTTTATGAAAAACTGAGTTTTTAGACAATGCTATTGCCGAGCTATTGTCACAGTAAATGGTTGTGCCCTTTCCTTGTTCATGACACAAATCTCTGAGAACTCTTCTCAGCCACACTGCTTGGCATGCTGCTGCTATTCCTACCACATACTCTGCCTCTGCTATTGACAAAGACACAACTGGTTGCTTCTTGGAAGCCCATGAGATGGCTTTCGATCCCATATGAAGCACATATCCCAATGTGCTTTTCCTATCATCAACACTTCCAGCCCAATCACTATCAGTGTAACCTGTCAACATGAAACTTTCAGAAGAGGAGTATAAAATACCAAACCCCTTCGTTCCATTCGCATACCTTAGAATCCTCTTGGTTGACTGCCAATGAGTCTCTTTCAATCTTTCCATAAATCTGGATATTAAACTCACAGCGTGCATAATGTTTGGCCTAGTTGCAGTCAAGTACATAAGGCTGCCAACTATGCTCTTGTACAATTTTGGATCAAAATCCTTGCTGCTATCTTCTTTGGTTAATTTCAACCCTATTATAGTTGGAATCACAGCTACCTTGATGTTTTGCATGTTAAATATCTTCAACATTGCTTCTACATATTTAACTTGAGAAATAAAAACACCATTTCCACTTTGGTCTACTTAAATTCCAAGAAAATATCTTAAGAAGCCCAGGTCAGTCATTTCAAATTCACTTTTCATGACTGCTTTAAAATCAGCAATGAGAGAAGCATCATTGCTAGTAAAAATCAAATCATCTACATATAAAACAATAATAGGAATCTTACCGTCATTCTCCTTTATGTAGAGTGTGGGTTCACCATCACACTTATCAAACCCATTCTCAACCAGATAAGCATCTATTCTGTTGTACCATGCTCTTGGAGCTTGCTTCAGCCCATAAAGAGCCTTCTTCAGTTTGCAAACTTTATGCTCTTGGCCTTCAACTTCATAGCCTGGAGGTTGTTCAACATAAACCTCTTCTTTTAACACTCCATTCAGGAATGCATATTTAAAATCCATTTGATAAATCTTCTATTTCTGTTGTACCGCAATAGACAACATTGTTCTTACTATTTCCATCCTTGCTACTAGTGCAAAGGTTTCATCATAATCTTTGCCTTGTTGTTGCTTGTAGCCTTTCACAAAAAGTCTTGCTTTGTGCATGTCAATCTTGCCTTCAGCATTGCTTTTGGTATTATAGACCCACTTAACTCCAATGGCATCTTTGCCTTCAGGGAGGTCCACTAACTCCCATGTTCTACTCTTCTCAATTGCACCAATTTCTTCATTCATTGCTTCAATCCATTTATCTTCATTTACAACATCTTTAAACTGAACTGGGTCATCAACATGACAATACAAAGCGAATAATGAATTAAGACCGGTATTTTTACTTACCTCTCCTTGTTCATAAATCTCATTCAGATTTCTGAATCTTGGTCTTCTTGGTGTGCTTGGAGTTTCATCCAAACTTGAGGGTATTTCTGATCCCTATGATGTGCTTGGAGAAGCACTTCCTTGACTTCTCAAGGCTGTTGTAATTCCAGCTTGTGGTGTGGCTTGTTGTACCTGCTGTGGTGGAGGAGGAGCCACCAAGGAAGGATTATTTTCTGCTGTCCCTTCCTCTCCTTCTTCATGAGACACAATTGTCTTCACATTCATTGTCTTCTCTAAGCTTCCATCCCAAGCTTCATCTTCAATGAACTGCACATCTCTGCTTACTATTAATTTCTTGGTGGATGGATTATAGAGTTTGTATGCTTTTGACTCATCACAATAGCCAACAAAGACACACTTCTCCCCCTTACTGTCAAGCTTCTTCCTTAGCTGATCCAGTACATGTGCATATGCTACACAACCGAATAGTCTCATGTGAGTGAAAGTTTGACTTTGACCACTCCATGCTTCTTCTGGTATTTTGTTCATGACAACTTTAGTTGGGCATCTATTCAATATGTAAACTGCGCAAGTGACAACTTCTGCCCAATACTCATGCGGAAAGTGTTTTTCCTTTCGTATATTTATGACCATGTCAAGAATGGTACTATTCTTCCTTTCAGCAACACCATTTTGCTGAGGTGTATACCTCGCCGTGAACTGCTTTTGTATGCCATTCTCTCTGCAAAAACACAGAAAGTCCTTGGAGATGTACTCTCCTCCTCTATCTGTTCTGAACACTTTGATATAATGCCCACACTACTTCTCAACAAGACTTTTGAAGTGACGGAATTTCTCAAACACTTCACTCTTCTGTTTCAGCATATACACCCATGTCTTTCTAGTGTAATCATCAATAAAAGTTAAAAAATATTTATTTCTGGCAAATGATGGTATTTGCATCGGTCCACACACATTAGAGTGAACAATTTCCAAGGGTGCTTTTGCCCTTACACTCTTTCCTGCTGGAAAGCTTTTTTTATGTTGCTTGCCCAAGATGCAACCTTCACAAAGACTGTCCGTATTATCGATCAATGGCAATACCTTTACCATTCCCTTTCTGTTCAACAGATTCAAGCCTTCGAAATTGAGATCTCCAAATCTCAAATGCCACAACCAATTCTCATCTTTCACTTGTTCCTGAAAGACTTCTTGTGTTACAGGTGCAATAGTTCTTCCTTCCTTCAAATCTACCCTGAGTTTGAGGGGAAACATTCTATTACTGGTCATCTGCACCTTTGCAATGATATTCTTACTTGGAGGTATGTCTTTGGTTGTACACATATCATCCTTGAAGAAAACATTGTAACCTTTGTCAATGAGCTTCCCAATGCTCAAAATATTACATTTCAGACCAGGTACATATTATACCTTTGGTACAATCTTCTGTTCTCCATTTCTTGCTCGGATACTGACTTTTCCCTTACCCTTGATAGATATCTTACTATCAGTTCCTGTTGTTACCTCAGATTTCACATCTTCATCAGGATTGGCAAACAATTCAATATTGCCAGTCATGTGATTACTACAACCTGAGTCTAAGAACCAAAAATCTTCTTGTTTGTCTTGTGTAGAGTTACATGTTAACAACACATTCTTTGGATGCTTATCTACTTCATTTGAAAAATTAGCATTTTGCCTATTATACATGCCATTACTTTTTTTTAAATTCATTGGTATAGTGCCCATATTTTTTACAATAATGATATTGGACTTGGGATTTGTCATACCTTTGTCCATGAGCTTGATATTTGCTTGAACCTTCATCTTGGTTCTGATTGCAGCTCCTTCCGCTTGTGCTTGCAGGATTATTTCTGCCTTTGTTTTGGCTTCTTCCAAAACCTCTGTTATTTTCTCTGCCTCGACCTTTTCCTTGCCCAAAAGACATCTAAGTCTTGAATGCTTGCTCAAGAGAGGAATCTGTTCCTCTGCTCAGCCTGTGTTCATGAGACATAAGAGAAGCACTCAGTTCATCTACTGTGAACTATGATAGATCCTTTGTTTCTTCTATTGCTACCACAATAGATTCAAACTTTGAGGGTAAACTTCTCAAGATTTTCTCTACAATCCTTCTTTCTTCAAGAATCTCACCATGAGATCTTATCTTGGTTATCAACCCAATAACCTGAGTGAAGAATGAATCTATTGTATCAGATTCCTTCATGCTGAGTGTTTCAAACTCTCTCCTCAACATCTGCAAGTTTGCAGTCTTCACCTTCTCCATCCCTTGATAGGCAGTTTTGAGAATATCCCATGCCTCCTAGGATTTTGCTGTTGCTGCAATCCGTGGAAAAACCATTTCATGTACTGATTGGAAGAGAAAAAAGAGGGCTTTGGCATCCTTCTTCCTGTCACTCTTCAACTAGTCTCTTTCTGCTATTGTCAAAGCAGCCAATGCTGCTGCATCTGCAGGATCAACATATCCAGTCTCAACCAGTTCCCATATTCCTTGAGAAGAAAACAATGCTTTCATTGTTATGGACCAATAACTATAATTTTTCCCATTAAACTGTGGCAGTTGGGAATTTGTCAAACCAGTTCCAACATCTGCCATCTTAACCTCTATAAGTAAATAAGAGATACTGACTGTATAATTAAAACAAGCAAAAAACTTTCTATGCTGGAGAAAATCTGCTCAATAAGCTTCTTACAGCTCCTACAGTGAAAAACAAACTCCGTTTTTGACTCACTGAGTGCTTAAACTAGCTCTTATACCACTTGTTGAGTATTGTTCTGCTAAAATTCTGAGAACAAACACAGGATCTTTAACACAATTAAAGCGTGTATTAAAGAAAAACTCCTGTTTACAAAATAGTCTTCCTCTGAACAGAGGGATTACAAGCAGGAACGCTTGCGTTCCACAATGAAAGGAATTTTCTCTCTACACTACTGCGCATTACCTCTCATCCTTCTATACTACTGCCTCTACACATATATAGTGCATTAGTAGTCATAATAGTCCATCAACTGCTTTAACTCTTTGACAGAGTCTCAGCTGTAATTCTTGAGTCGGTTGTATGGAAACCCGTAACTGATAAATGCTGTGGACGGCTCGAGGCTGGTTCTTTCCATCTTAGCCATGCTTTTCGTTAATGATGTTGGTGAGCAGTTATGGCGCAAAGCCAACTTTCCTCCTTGGGAACATAAACAGGTAAAGTGCGTAAATGCAGTATGGTGGTGACGACCTTTTGACGAGAATAAATATGGGCCGTCGGATTAGTAGATGAGCGGCGGGATCGCATCGTAAAACTTTATCGCGAGAATGAGACAAAGTGAGAAATGTCCGATCTGCGATGTGCGATGATATCGCATCGCAGTATCGCAATCGCAGAAAACAAAAAGGAAAGGCTCAACGCGTATAGGGTGAAACTTGCGATCTGCGATCTGCGATCGCATCGCGTCGCGTCGCAGTGCGGAGGACAGGCGAAGGGATTAATGCGATTTGTGATGAGACGTGATTTGCGATTTCTGCTGAACTGATGCTGCAGTTGGAATTAATTTCCAACAATTTAGCTAAACCAAAGCAATATGGAGATTAAAGTGCTTAAATGATTTTGTGTGAATTGTGTGTATTTATGTAATATTTTTTTTTTTTGTAAAATTATATTATGAAGAACTAATTATTCAATAGAGTATTATAGGTCAAGCTAATGATTCTTGACATTCTTTGGTGTTGAGAGAACACATTTTTGACTCGGCTATGTCTAGTCTATTATATGTTGGTGGTACTTTTTGTTCCTCAATGCTTCAAGAACAACAATTGCAAGTTATCTTAGTGTGTTTATAAGTTTGTGTGTCAAAGAGGATCAAGTTATATGATTGAGTTTTGAATGTTTTAGTACCTAGACAACTATCCTATATAATTGGCAGATACAACGAGCTATGCCATCTAACAAATGGGAGCATGTCAATAAGATGGCTTAGTTACATGACTATTTTTTGTCACAACTACAATGAGCTATGTAATTTAGCAAAATGAACTATGTCAATATTGTTAATCATTATATGTCAATGATGGCCAGAGGTAGTGGTGTCTTAAATGGGTCAAGTGGTAAACTCGAAGTTGTGGTGAAGAAAGAGTAGAACCTAGGAGATTCTAGAGTGGGTATAAGTGCAAATGGAGACCACATCTTATTTTTTTATATTATTATATATAAATAAACATTATAGGAGTGTGTTAGGAATAATTATTATATTTAGAAAATGGTTAGAGTTTTTTCAGAATCTTTTGAGATTTTCTTTCAACAATAATATTCCAATTTAGTATTAGTTGCATCTAGTTTCCAACCATAATATGTATCATATTTTGTGATTGAATATAAGGAAGAAAATTAGGTTTTGGGTTGCAAATTAGATTTTTGTCTTTTGCACCTCAAGAGTTTATATTATATATATATTATATATATTATATATATATATATAAACTCTTGAGGTGCAAAAGACAAAAATCTAATTGTGCACCAAAAACTAAATTTTCTTCCTTATTTTCAATCACAAATATGATACATATTTATGGTTGGAACTAGATGCAACTAATACTAAACTAGGATATATAGTAAAGTGTAGTTTTCAATAAATGGACTAGTTCCAACAAATATGACATGAAATTATCATGAAAAAATGGCCAAAATGTAGAATAGTAAGACTACTTAAATATTTAACCATAAGATTTTTTATTACACACAGACACATGTAATTAACATTGTCCAAATTAAAATGTTTTTTTTGTTAGTGATATTTTTAAAAACATGTCAATATTAGTTAACCTTATATTTCCCTATATTTCGAATATTTGTCTATATAACCACATTGAATTTATTATTATTATTATTATTATTGTGTAACATATCAATTTTGCATTAAGAAACTAAATTATTTATACTTCTTCCTCTTATTAAAAACTAATTAAAAATTTTAGTTTCAATTACCTCTTTTTAATTTGACTTTGAAATATTTTATTATGGTCAATATTAAAATAATTTTTTTAAACTTTCACCTTCTATATTTACACATATATTTACACAAATATGATATTGATATTGAAAGATATTACTTAATAAGGATATACAAACACTTTAAGTAAATTTGGTATTGAAATGTTTCTAAAAATTTTAAAAAATATATTTTTTGTTCACTATTAATAAATATATATCTTTGTGGTTGATACAAATAAATATTATATTTATGAGTGAGAATGAGTATTTAATATTTTTACATCTCTTTTATATTGAGTTGTAATGTCAACATTTAACGATCAATTCAATAAGCACACTAATAGTTTAAGTGGACCTAATAATTAAGCATGTTTACAACATAATTAAAATAATAATATTAAGAATGTTGATCTATAAGATGACATCATAACATTTATAATTACAAATAAACAAAATATTTATAGAGGAGAGATTACTAATATTGTGCAGGGACCAGTAATTGATATAGTACTGGTCTGACTAAACCACCATAAGTTGAGACTTTTGAAACCAAAATTTAAACAAAAATAAATAACATAATGTATAAATAAGTATTAATTTATGTCCAAAATTTCCGCATAGATTGACTCAGCTCACAACTGTCCATAAATAGTATTTTACTACTTAATACTGCAAACCATATTGACCCAAGTAGAAAACAGCTAAAACCATAAAGGCTTCCAAACTGGTCTATTCCAGAAGTAGAAAGCAACAGTCACTTCAACCTCCACTCATCAGAACTGCAGCTTTGCATCCCAAATAAATATGTCTACTTGCACATAACAAAAGAGAATGTATGTCAGCCATAACTGTTGTGTTTTTCAACAACTAAACACCCTATGTTCAACAAATGACACCCAACCAAATAACATTTAAACCAACTTTGTTCAATAAATGATACCCAGACCCAATAACTGCAATAAATGACACCCAACTCACTCTATTTCTCATTAAAACAGATCAAAGCACATGGATCAACAAATAACCAATTCCCAACCATTAGATCACATCATATTAAATCCATACCACACATTCCAAATGAAGCCATTGCAATCCATGTGCATCCATGTCCACCAATTAAATTCAAGTACCCAAAACTATAAAAGAAGTCCACCCACTGTTGAAGTTACATCTTATGATTTCAAACTATTTAGCAAACTTGAAGACAACATCACAAAACAGTGGCCAATATATCCAAGTTAGTTATATGAATTACAACTCATTCTTCTTACAGTTCTGTTTTCATTGTTTTCATTTATTAGATTTCTTACATAATCTGTCTGGCCATAACTGCTAGAAGGATACCTAGATGGTTTCACAAATAGCCATTCAAAGTCGTTGTTCTTACAGTTCTGTCCATAGGGTTACAATTAACCTTTTTTTATACAGAGTTCGTGTATGTGTTCTAGCTTATTATGGCAACACTTATTCGATCATTAGCTTCATAGTTATTAGAGCTTACATATCAAAGAGGTTACGTATGTCGTGTTAGTACTGTAGTCACATCTTGTTTAGCTTATAGGAATTGAACCTATTGAATATAGTCGTATCCATCTAATCAACCAACTTGGTCATAGCTCTGATTACATCATATGCTTAAAACATGTTTTTTTTGTATGTTGAATATGGATATGCTTACCTTATGAACTATGATGAAACGATACAAGCTCTGATCATAGCCTAAGCTGAGTAACTATTTAGTGATACTAATGAAGCTTGAGACTAGTGATAAGGAACATGTATTACTAATGGTCTATGTTTCTTACATGTTATGATAGTGTTAATTAGGGATATACCTATACAGATTACTTATAAGTTAGAACATGTATACTAGTATGATTACGATCAAAGTACTGAAATTGATGAAACTCGCGTATCTTACTCAATACATGATCTAGTATGAAGCTAAGTAGTATAAGATATATAACATAATACATTGAACAAAGGTATGTATCATATTCAATCGATCTCATTCATCTTATCACTAGTAAGCTCTATACACTAAAAAGCTCGTATTAGTATCCAAGCGTGGTTTTAGTTCACCCTTATCTATGAGTGAGCTAGAACAAAGCTCTGTATAATTACATATGCTATATCTATATTAAAGCTGAGTCTAGTCTATTAGGGAGATAACCAACCTGTGATACACATACTTTATCATATCTATACATGTATTTCTTAGGTTAGTACTGATAGGTCAACCTTTAGATGATGTTACTTATAAAATATCTGTGCTATTACTTATGCCAAGTGTAATGAGAATGAGACAAGCAAGTGATTAGGTAAACAAGCATGGTTAGAAAGAGTCATGTGTAACTACTGTGTTCTAATTCCATAGCTTCTCATAAGCTTAGATAAGGTACAAAGGTGACAAGCTAATCAATATACAACATGATATCCCGGGGTTCTCTCTCTTAGTCATTCCTATTATATAAATATCTTTTTCCTTATCAGTATATAGAGTATCGTTCTCTCCATAATAAATACATATGGATAGACTATAATCACTGTATACGCATATCCTAATGTAACAAGCTCTGTTTTCTCATTACTTTGATTTCCATGGTTCTACTTATGGCACTGATTCAACCGTTAGTAATGATTACACTCTACTTTATAGGGTAAGTACATATTGAATAGACCTGCTTATTACCTGTATTCCCTAATATTTAACAGGTGTAAGGAGAATGACGTAATTGATACATGTTTACATCCCTCATTGGTTTAGCTATATAAAGCTGTTGAAAGTAAATGGAAAATGATATTTGAAACAACTATCATAAAATCCTACTTGAATCCATATAAAAGTTGCTAAATTGATGAACTATGGATTTACTTGGAATGATATTTGCAAAATTTTGACACTGCACTATGAAAGTGAAACATTTACTGTCATTATGAAAACAGATGAATACATGGAAAAATAGCTTAATTGCAAAATTTCTTGGATCACTTTGGGTTTGGGTTATAAGAATTTATAAGCAATTGTTACATTGTCAGTCGTTTGGTGCCATTGTCAGCCTACACAACATATGTACTCCACAAAGATCATAAAGAGTTACAATTGGAAATAGTGGACTCTTCAAGGAATCTGGCACAGATAGATTTACAAGTGTTTAAAGAAAAAACACTTAGGCTATGTATCAAAACCCCTGATCCATTGTAAGGCTATTAATACATGCAAAAAATAGAATTTCAAATGAATCTAAACCACATCAACAAGAAACTACATCAGAAACACAAAAAAATTTCATCTCCATTACAAAAACAAAATCCCACTTCACCACTGAACCCTTAATTTGCAATGAGAGACTACGAAGTAATGCAATTCAATTTCATGTAACATAAGTAATGCAATTCGATTTCCTATAACATACATGTTGATAATTTCCTGTAATAAAGGAAAAGTATTTTTGCAGAAGTAATAAAGCATAATTTACAAATATTCTAATGTCTAAATGCATGCAATAATTTTACAGGTTGTTGCATCTATGGAAAAAGGAAGCTACTCTGCTCGTACAAGGAGAAGTGGCAGGAGAGTGAAAAGGGGTGTGCAGCTGCGATGCACATCATCTGACGATGATAGGCTAGCAGATGTCAATGCCAACAATGCACCAGGGAACATTGTTGAGGATGACCATGCGACAGCAGCTGATGTTAACACACCATCAGCCACAGAACCGCCATCAACAACAATCCAAGGGGCAAGCTCACCTAAAAATATCATGCTATAAGAGGATGGACAAAAGAACAAATGTTAGTTGCAATTGACGACATAGAGTTTCATGGATACTCATTTCGAGAATTTGCAAAAAAAAATGTATTCCTCCCTCATCAATACATTATTGGATAAATGGACTAACTCATACAAAACGTAGAGGGCCTCTTACAGTTATGACGGAGGAGGAGGAGGTCTAGGTGGTTAAGTGGTGTAAAGAAATGGCCCAACTGGGACATGGGCTAGAGTTGATACAACTCAAATCAACAGTTGCTTAAATCTATAAGGGGAGGCCAAACCCATTCAAAGATGGGTTTCCTGGTAAACCATGGTGGTTTGGGTTTAAAAAAAGGCATCCACCACTTGTATTGCGTACTGCTTAGGGCCTTGACAGAGACAAAGCATTAAATTTGTGCCCTGTAGTTGTGCAAAAGTTCTATGACACACTTTCTAGTGCTTACAATAAACATTCTTATGGAGCAGACCATATATGGAATTGTGATGAAACAGGATTACAGGCAGAGAGGAATTGTGGCATGCGGGTAATTACCAAGAGAGGGAGCCGGAATGTGCCAAATATTTTTCCCAAGAGCGGGGAGTGGATAACTATTTTATGTTGTGTCAATGCAATTGGTACTTCAATCCCAGGATTTTATCTATTCAAAGGTAAAAATCAACTGAAAAACTATATACAGAACTGTGAACTAGGTGCATGCATGGCTGCACATCCCCATGCATGGATGACTAAAGAACTATTTCTAAGTTGGATTTTTCACATTGATGCATTGGTATTAGGTGGCATCTCGCGTAATAACAGACACCTTTTGATATTAGATAGCCATGCGAGCCACATGGCTGTACAAACAATTGAGGAAGCAAACAATTTGGGCATCGACCTATTGACATTGCTGGCTCATACCACTCATAGACTGCAACCCCTTCATGTTAGTGTGTTTGGCCCTTTCAAGAACTATTTTGAGGCCAGAGTGCTCTTAATGGATGGCAAAGAATCCAGGGGTTGAGGTGAAAAGGTTTGAGCTAGGAGAGCTTGAAAGTAAAGCTTTTAAAAGGGCTTTGACACCATCAAATATCAATGCTGGCTTTAGGAGGATAGGAATCTGGCCATTGAACTATGATGCTCTTATGCATGATACTGGTTGTAGCCAAGCGTTTTATATGGATGGTCAGGAAGAAGGGAATGCCAAAACAAGTGTTGAAGTGCAAGAAGTAGATGACCAAGATGATGTTGTTGCAGCTGGTAATATGATTTCCTTGTCTCAAGGACACTTATATGCTGAAGATGATGAAACTGTATGTGAAACACAATATAACAATGAACAAATTCGTATTAACATGGAGATTGTTCCACCAAATCAAGAACATGAAATTCCTGTTGCTGATATTGTTAATGATATTGTTGAACATGCATTTGACAACGACCAATTGACATTGCCAAGCCAAGTAACCCCACCTTCATGGCTAGCAGAGGCAATGATCAATATGAATGCACATAATGTCTCAGCAACCAATGAAGAAAGCATGAACATGCCCTCACAACCAGCAGAATTGAATAGTGAAATTGTTCATTTTTTTTTGGACAATAGGTTAATGGAAGAAGATGAAGAACATAATGAGGCATCGAATGAAGATAATGATATAGTTCAATTAGTTCCAACAGATATTGAAAGGGAAGTACCAAGCAATGACATGCAGGTGGGAGGGGTGGAGAAGACACTTGGACGGTTCCTAAAGCTACCAGTTCAGAGAGTATCAATGAAAAAAAAGCAAGGTGCACCAGGTAGTCTTCGTCTGGGCCGAAGCTCACAGTTACTCACATCAGAGGACTATATAAACCTGTTAGTTGAGTCTGAAAAAAACAAAGTTGAAATGCAAGAATTAAAACAAAAAATGAAGGATCTAGTCAAGGAGAAGAAGGCAGCAAGGATTGTTGCAGCACAAGGTCGAGCAGATGAAAGGATTGAAAGAGATAAAGAAAGTCAAGTTAAGGACCAAAAAAAGCAAATGGCAAGACAAAAAAAGGAAAAACGAAAGTCACAACAAATGCTTGAAAAGGAACAAGGGATGATCAATATGGTTGAAAATGATACAAGAATAGCTAATGAAACCAGGATTATTTCAAACTCATTGGACTCCATTGCAGATAATACACCATTATTCCAAGAGCTCATAAACATTCAAGTTCCTCTCTATCAAACTAAGGGTTTACCCACTTGCCTTATTCCTACTAGAGTTGGTGCCAATCTATGTATGCTCATTACACACCTCCACTTAATGCAGGGGTCAGTAGTGCAAATGTGAGGTATGGGTACTCAATACCTCCATGGTTGGAAGCTGCAAATTGGAGTCAATGATATGGCATCAGTCAAACATTTTCTAATCAACCCTTGACAAGTAGGCCAACCTACCTGGCTCAAGAAGGTAACTCAGGGAGTTTTGACACTCAAGATTCTCAGGGCCATAAAGAGTAGGGGTGTCATATGTTTTTGTTTGTAACCACATTATGATGTGGATTTTGGATGGATTGTGTCTTTTTCTTGTCACCTAAACATTCTGGCTTACAACCTAGGTTGTTTTATTGCTTTGAAACGCTAACAACATTATGGTTCTATCCATTCACTACATTGGAAAGCCAACAATAGCTTGGTTGGTTGCAAAGCAGTTTTATTTGCGAGCTAAGCACAAATGATATTAGTCCACAAAAGATACTACAATGATAACTTAGATACTTATTCCCCTTTTGAAATTGTTATGTCAATTCATATTATGTCTTGGGGCATCTTTTTCCACTGCAAAGATGAACAATATTTCACAAAATAAATCAGTTAATAATTCACCATTAGCTTCAAAATGATGCTCCCAAGACTGATAAGTGATTTCTTATGGATATTAAAGCTTAGCAAATTGATTTCTTCTTACTAAAACAAGTACACCAGATCTCGAAAAGCATATTTCAGATATCAGATTACATATACCAGACCTTAGGAAAACACTTGGAAAGTCACCAACAGAAAAACATATGACTTTATTAGCCTCTTATGGTCAATGTGAAATGGACTTGGGCTTATTATTATTGTCTTATGGTATTTATTAAGTCACAGTAGCAATATGCTTCAGATCTAATTATTCATTGCAGTCAACAAGGATCATAGAAAGCAGGCCATTGTAAGCAGTTTTTCAACTTTGAAAGAATAACCTAGATCAAAGCAAGCTTACCTACAAGCACATACTTCTATAAAATATCTTAACTCTCAAACACATCCATCTTCTGTTGAATACAGAAAGAAGTTAATACACAACAATAGCTCAAAACCAAAACTGAACTAAACCTAAAGCCTACACAACATATGTAGTCCACAAAGATCATAAAGAGTTACAATTGGAACTACTTGACCCTTTGAAGTCATTTTCTTCATTTTTGAAGTAATTATTATTAAAATTTGCTGAATAAAACCTGAAACATTGAGATAATAAGACACAGAGCTGCAAATAAATTCTCAACCATAAATAAGTAAATAAATCCAACAAATCTTATTTTAATATAATCAAATATGTAGTCATATATAGTTCTAAAATAATTGAGCTAAGAAATGTTCCAAGGAAACGAACAAAATGCATGTGATAGACAAAATTGAATGGCATAGGCAGACATGGGAGATAGTCTTTAGGAACCTAACCCAAGCTACTGCAAGCACTAATAAATTATATGGAATGGTACAGAAGCTCGAAAGGCAGTTGAAACAATAAAAGATAAGTCAATAGGGCCAGATTTGTCAAATTACATGAGTTCGAACATAAAATAATCTCTTTGGGCACATCTAAACTCAAAATCCAAAGCACTTAAATTGAAGGATGTGAAGACCAAGATTTTCATGTCATTCAATCACTTATTCAAATCCAGTATTACCATCCTCTTGCCTATCCCATGTTTTGGAAACTCTTTGATGATGATAAAGAGTGTAAGGTTGTTACTATTGCAAACCTATCATGGAGGAATTTGGTTACACAAGAAAATTCCCATAAATGGAAAGGATATCCAAGCAGGAATGGGATGTCATTAAAACATTCTCTGTTCACGCTCCAATATTGAAAGGCAGCCTATAATATGGCAGGGACCTGAAGCCTCACAATCCCCTGGTGGATAAGCAAAGAGGTGTAGTAAAAATAGCAGATCTTGGCCTCGGAAGAGCATTTACAATTCCTATTAAGAAATATACACATGAGGTGAGTGCTTTAACTGCATTTTCCACATTTGCTACTGGTTTTTGTAGAAATTTTGTCCTCGCTGATTTTAGAGACGGTTTGGTTCTGGTTTCTTGGTGAATAATATCTAATTTTTAGCACTAAGGTTAGAGGTTTCGGGTGTTCAACTTCTTGTGGGACGATTTGGCCTTTTAGGATCAACCCTTTGTAGAGCATTTCAGACTCACATTTTCTGTATTCATATTTTGGGAATAGTCCACATTTGCTTCTGGGTTTAGCAGGAAATTTGGTCGTTTCTGATTTTGGTCGTTTAGGTTTCATAGTGTATACCATTTAACTTCCAAGTATAAGGGAAGAGGTTTAAGGTTTTTGGACATATAGGATTACTGTCATAGGCTGAGGATTCACATCGTATTTGTAACCCTTTTCTTTCTAGAGTGGGGACATAAGACCAGGTTTGACCCTTTGCTTGGCCTTTCAGAAGCAACCCTTTACAGAGCTTGTTAGACCTCTCGATCAAACAACACAAAATTTAATGCAATAACAAGTTTGGATTCAATTTCGGGAGTTACAGTGCTGAGTGGGTTATTGCTTGTAACTTTATATATCCTCTTCATAAAACTTACCTTCATAGCTTTCTATACTACAAAGGAATAAAAAAGGGTTGAGGGTGGAGAAATATTTCTTATCATTATCATGACAAGGTTCTTTCTCCTTTGAAAAACTAGTGGGCTCGTGCTGCAGATCATCACTCTTTGGTACAGGGCTCCTGAAGTTCTTCTGGGGGCTACTCACTACTCTACACCTGTAGACATTTGGTCTGTTGGTTGTATATTCGGTAAGCATTTTTAGACAGATTACTTGGATGTTTCAATTTGTTGAGTCATATGTCTACTAGGGTGTCTGACATGGAAACTGTTCTCAATTTTGCAGCTGAAATGGATAGACTACAAGCCCTGTTTATTGGAGATTCTGAAGTACAACAACTTTTCAAGATTTTCAGGTTAACATTTGACAAAAAAAAGAGACACTCTATCTTTATGTACAAGTATTACTTTTCTCAAAACCCAGCAACATCCCATGGCTTAATTGACAAAACCCAAAACCTGTCTCCAAATTTAACAAAAATTCCAATAAACCAGGTGAGGTGTTGAGAAACACACGGTGAGGTGTTGAAAAACACTTCAGAAAATGGCTGGTAGGATTAAAATCCTATCGGATAGAAGCCATAAGTCCAGAGCTCGCCGAAGCCATAAATCCAGAGCTCGCCACACATTCGGCGGACCTTCTCCAGCGCTCACCGGACCTGCCACACTTGCAACAAGTGGGAAAAATTAGCAAATGAGCAAATGGAGAAAAAAAAAACTCAAAAAACCACACAAATACCACCAAAACCTGCAATTACCTGTAAATGCCACCTTCGACCTCGAACTGGCTGAAATTGGTATTGGCTCCTCCCCAAACAACAAATAGCGCGAATTAAACAACCACCCAGGAAACCCTAAACCACCGGCGGTCCAGACTGAACAACAATTACAGGCGGAAAACCACAAGAACAATAGAAACCCTGTTCCAACAATGGATTCGTGCAAGCAAGCAATGGCGGACATGAGCTCAACCATGGCGGACATCATGCGCAGGTAATGGAGCCCTCCCGCGCCATCGTCGGCAGAGGGCTTCGAACAAACATCGGACCTGAACAGAAAAACCACAGGCAAACCACACATCGTGGCGTAAAGGAGAAAACGAGCGGGTGGGAGGTTGGCAGTTGAAGTTTTAATGGTTGACACGCTGTAGAACATGTGGCTCTCCAAGTTGGACGCGTGTCGTACACCGCCGCATGCCATCCACGTGCTTGTCGCCAGGTGGAGGGGAGGGCGCACAGGTAATGGCGTCCCTCCCCTAGTGCCATGACACAATATTATAGACCATAAAATATTATAAATTTAATATATATAATATATTATTATAATTCAAATTTTATGATACAATATTTCAACATAATTTAGTTTAATTCTATATATGCATGTGTTTTTATTTGTTTATTGTAAATCACTTTAACACTCAAAAATTACTTCCACTTTTTGGTTTTATAAAAAAAATTTCCAAACTTATAAAGTTTCTAAAAAAATTATTAATATTAATTGATTTTTTTCTTTCAAAATTAAAATTATTTTTAAAATATTAATATATTAATTCCGAAAATGATATTTTTTTAAAAATAATTTTAAAAAATATAAATTTGAGAAAAATATGTAAAAATTGACATGTGCATAATCTATACAACCCTTATTATATCAATATGTACTCTAATAATATGACATATGTATATATTTATTATAGTGTACCATCTACTCTTTAAAAAATATTTTTATTTCTATACTTATTTTTTATTTAAAATTATTTTATAATATTTTTTATATTACAATTGTGGAGCATTAAAGTTGACTGTGGCTTGATTAATGTCACATAAATCATTTTTTGTTTAAAATGTTATGTATATTAGTACAACCACATTAAAAATATTAATAATATTAATGTGGTTGATATACCCGAAAGATTTATAAATATAACAAAAAGAAAAATTGCAACACAGAATGTATTATAAAATTTGCTTATATATCAATTTCCCCATCTAATTAGAATATGAACTTATTAGAATTGGAATAATCTCAAATCCCTAGGAAATTGGTGGGTTGGGAGCCATGTGGCACAAATTTAATTTAATTTGAGAAAGAAAAAAAAGGAATTTCACATCTTATTGTAAAATGGACCATTTTGCTAAATAAAATTTGCTTATATATTAATTTCCCCATCTAATTAGATGATGAAATTTGTGGGCAGGGATCCATGTGGCATGAATCTAATTTTTAAAATTTATTAAAAGTCAATGCAACCTAACAAATTGTGTAACACACTACAGCGATTGATAAGCATTAAGACTAAGCATATGATGAGCATATTCCCTTGAGAATTAGGTCATCAATTAAAAAAATAAAAATAACAAAGCCAACGGATCTTCATCCACCTTAAG
>APFE031451964.1:91099-106069 GCA_000404065.3 Pinus taeda | reverse complement strand
TAAGAAAAAAGGCTCAAATGAGGTATAACTAACTTCCCTTCTCTGTTTTCCCCAATCATTAACTAACATCCCAAAAGAGGTCAAGATCTGCTTGACACCTCTTAAGTTCATCATCTTCATCATTCCGCTTGAGTAAAGACCTGCTTTACTCAAAGTTGTTCCATATCTTCTCCCGAAGTATGGTTCTACCCCCTGTAACAGCCTAAGTCTCCCGAACTTAGCGCTTTCTTATCATCTCCGTATTAACCACTAACATTATTATCTAGCTCCCTATGTTTCCCGTCCCCGTATTAATATTAACTAAAAATCCCTTATGTAATATCCCTCCCCTGGTTGAAAAATAACCATATCAGTTCCCGGGAATTGCTCAGTTTATCAGAGGTAGTTTCCGATGCGAGAATAGTGCGAAGCGCTATTCGCGCATTGCTACGGGAAATAGGCCATTTTGAGGAATCTTCAGGGAATCTTCTGGTAGCCGAGCCCACTGCGCACCGAAAAAGCCTGAAAATGACCCAAGCGTGCCAAAGGATCCGGTTTGAAGATAGCAGCATATCAATCACAGAGTTTAAAGTGTATCAGATCAAATCAGTAGATATCAAGCATGTCAAAGAGTATCAGTCAACGACAGAAACCATCAATGTAGCGGCAAAGTGTATCAGAGAATATCTTGACCGGCGGCCCAAAGCAAGAGAAAATTGAATGTCTTCCAGCGGATTCACAGAAGGAGAGCGAAGTCACTTGAAGCTCTCAAATCGTAATAATTGCACATTCAATTCGCACCAAAGCCGAACTGCAGCCCCACAGCTCATTCACTTCAGCAGCACCGCATTTGGTCCCCAAGGGCCACCTCGTCACCTCTTCCGATTCAGCTGCCCCCAGTGCAATCAAAAAAGATTTACTTGCATTTAATTTCAACAGCATTTAGATTGTCGAAGAGTTCTAAGCAGACCTGTCAAGGTCAATTGTAATGATTTTTTCCTGATATTTTGTTTATAAATACCACCCGAAGCGATATTGTGAAGGGTTAGTTGGTTGGTAGTAGTAGTTGTTGGTCAGTTTCCTTTCCAGCAATTTCTCTGACTAAAGACTCGCACTGTAACTATCATATTTTTCATAATCAAAGATTGCTGAAAGCATGGATTGCGAAACAACTTGTTGTTTTCTCTTGGCCAAGGAATGATCACGGAATTCCTGTGTCTCTGCATGATCGAATAAGTGTTCTTCCTCCCTATTTATTTTATGTTTTTATCATCTTTCCACCTTTCTAAGCTACAGGAAAAAAGAATAGCTTAATATTTGTTTTGTTACACCTTAAGTTCAATTCCTCCACTTTTCGATGTTTTCTGCTGAAACAGTTATGAGCTAGAATTCTTAAATGCTCTGGTTTACCCTGTTTCTTTCATATATGAGTGCATGTCTTTGGAATTCTTAACTGCTCCGGGATCCCACTCATCCACTTCTCCCCTTTGTCAGCATGATGAAATGATTCTCTTTTGCCTTTCATCCCTGATACTCATTCTGTACTTTCAACAGACTGAGTATTGTATCCTGCATGGTTATCCCGCTCCGTATCCCCTTGTGACCAAGAAAACGCTCGCATGCCTCAATCTGTGACTCCATGCCCAATGGTTCAAAACTTATAACACCTTAATGTGCCTCTTTACTCGAGAATCCTACCTTCCTTCCAATCACAATTAACATTCCCTTGAAGTCAGAAAGCTAGCCTAAACTTATCAACTAAGGTTGAATCTAAAGGAGAGAGCCCTCCCCGATTGCAGGTGGGCTAGAACCTGCAATTAGAAGATTGGTTTGTGGTTACCTCGGCCGTATCCCTAATAGGAGCCTAGGGACAACCTGAGTGATAACACTCTCACCACACATAAATATCATTTTATAGGACCACTAATTACATACTACTTGGCCCACATTATGGTAAATTCTATGCATTTAAACAAAATCATAGTTTCCCATGTTATGGTGAATTCTATGCATTTAAACCAAATCATAGTCACCCCATGTTATGGAAAATTCTTCATTTAAACCAAATAACATTCTTTTGACACAATTTTGGCACAACAATGTTATGGTAAATTCTTTGTGTTTAAACCAAAACAAATAATTTCAACAAAATTTTCATACCACAATTGTTGCACCTAATTTTTTTTTTCATCTCATAATATGGGGTACCTTGAGGCACCTCCAAAAGATTCAAGGCTTCTAGTCCTCAAATTTAATTTATGGATCATCCCATCCCATCCCCCTCATTCTACAATACTCCCATATGATGGTCATTCATCTCTTCAGACATAGAGTCCACCAACAACTTGTAAAGGTATGGAGCTTTATCTCAATTATTCCTTTGATATTTTTGCACTATAATGGTATAGATGACGAGCCCAAAGCAATTTTATTTGTTCTTTTTGCTATTGAATTAATTGTTTCAAATGGATTATGAAGCAAAGATTATGAAAACTTGAAATTCCATGCTTGTATAAATGGGGATACCATGGGGATTACCCTATCATCTAAAGTCAAATGATTTCTTGCCAACCAAATTCCCCATGGCACAATTATAAGCAAAATATTGGAAGCCCTTTTTATTTTTATTCTTGTACCATTTTTTGAGGTATTCTTCAATTGAATCTCTTGACCAAAAAATCTCAATCCCATGATTCCATCCATCTATTTCCACACCTGTTGAGATAAATGAAATAACATGATGATATGAAAATTAGATTGACGATTTTCTTTCCAAAGGCTACAATACCTAAGACTACGAGAATTTATCTTTTCTAGGATGTTCGATTCTAGTGCCTCATTATTTAGGAGTAACTACATGAAAAAATGGGGTTTTGGATATAGTCAAATCTCCATACAATGGAACATCACCACCTTTTGAGGATCCAAGTCTCCCTAAGTAACCAAGGAATTATAGATTTTATTTGATGTGTAATATGCAATCGGGATTCAAAGAAAAAACCAAATTGTCATATTCATCTTTCAATCAAACAATGCTAGACTTGATCTTTTCAACATAGTTGTCTGAGATAACATAATCCTCCACATTTATGTTCCAAGTCTGTCTGAGAGTTGATTCTTATGGAAAATAAAAAATACTGTCATAATTTTATCTACCACCTATGATAAGTTGACTTTTCTATGGTATTTTACTTAATCTTGTGCTCATTTCCACTCCCAACCTATCAATTCTACCAAAAATCAAGACATTTAAACCATAAACATTTTCAAACATACGAATGGAAACATAAACGAATCATTTGTGTATGACTTGTATTTATTAGTAGTATCTACTTGAAAATAATGATTGCATATTGGTACACCATTTGTGCTTTTCATCAAAGTTTCCCATTTCCCCTTGCCTGCATTTAAGGATAGGGGCCATGGGGAAATTATTTGTTTCCTTTATACTCTACAAAGTCTAATTAGCGTTGGATTTTAGGAGAGTTTCTTTAATTTGTAATCTTTTAAATGGATTGTGAAACAACCACATCTTTACAAGATATGTATGATCTAAAGGACCACATAGCCCCATCAAACTCACATCTAAGTGAACCAGAGAGTTGCAACATGTTGGGATATAGATCATGTAACCTTAAAAAGTATCATTATATCCAAGAAATAAGATATTATCATAGCACCTTGAACTCACCCCTAGCCAAGGGCTTGATCATTTTAGAATTTGAAGGAAAACAACCTTATTTCATTACCAAACCCTCCTTAAATCCGCCATCCCTCGAGTCAATTTTACAAGTCCAATATTTAGACACCACATAATTAACTATTAAGGACACTTGCAAATATTTTATGCATGACCAAGACAAGTGGGTCAAATATCTAAAAAAGATAAAGATCAAAATATGTACAAATCTCACCCATATTGAAATACCAAGTTGATAATGCAAGCAACTTCCAAGATAATAATCTAAAAAAATTGTAAATGTGGTTATCTTTCCCATGCACCTAGAAGCATTCAATGATTAAATGAACATGCTCAAAAAGGTTAGCTACCTATTTTCAATAAAATATTCTATTAATTGGAGCAAGAATATTATCAAAGTCAATTCCCTCTTTTGAGAGAAACCAACAATGCTTTCTTGTTACATGTCAACACTCACATCAATGTAAAGCTTCGAAATTAATCATTGATATTACAATATATTCTGAACCTATATTTATCACATGTCTTCATATATGCTTTACATAATCATCGCGAGGGCCATTCTAGTTTTGTTGGGTTGTGTTATATTCTTTCCATGACTAGCCCACGTAGTTAACCGAGGACTTAGAATGGGGGTGGAGCCCCCCTTCATTGCATTGATTGCATAGCAGGGGGAGTCATAGAGGTTTCAGTAGTGTAGGTAACCCCAATCTATGGGGTCTGGGGTAGCGCCCCGAAAAGTTTTGGTTTTGGACCCTATAGTAGGTTGGGTGGACCTACCTATAGTTTTGTGCATGTTTTTCGCACATGGTTTTAGACGCAATGGTTTTTTAGTCCATGGTATTGGACGTGATGGTTTCCAGTCCATAGTATTGGATGCTTTAACATATAACACAGAGAGGAACATAATGAAAAACCAAGCTGGTAGTCTCGGTTTTGGGATGCAGGGGAAGATGCCTATGTATATGTGTTTTATGTGTTATGCTCTCAAATTGTTTATTTTTTGTGTTTTAGAATTCGTATGCAAGCAATTTCAATATGGGGTTAAAACCTACATTTGGTATCAGAGTTGTTTTGGCTTCAAGGGGATGCCTTTGCTTCTAAGGGGCTTTGCTCGCGCCTATGGTAGACCTTTTTCAATGGGAGATCTATGGGATCGATTTTGGTGGTGAAAGAAGATGCCGAGTAGTGAAAAGATAGAGATCGAGAAATTAAATGGTCATAGTTTTGAGTTATGGAAACTCAAGATGTAGGACCTGTTGGTGGATAAAGATTAGTGGATCGCGGTAGATCCAATTACTAAACCAACCAGAGTGTTTAATGAAGAATGGAAGAAGTTGGATTGGAAGGCAAAGAGCACTATATGATTGTGTGTATTAGATTCAGTATTGATGAATGTATCAGGGCACGAAGATTTTGTCAGACAAGTTAAGACTTTGTACTAATCTAAGTCTCTAGTGAATGAATTGTTCCTACAGAAAAAGTTGTATATCTTGAGGATGAAAGAAGGAGACTCGGTGAAAGAGAATCTGAATGCATTTAATATTATGGTAAGTCAGTTATCATCTATTGATATCAAAATTTCAAATGGAGATAACTGCATTAGTTTGGTGTGTTCTCCACTAGATTCGTGGGATATTCTGGTTATTGCAATAGGTAGCAATGCAACTACCTTGTAGTTTGATGAAATGGTCTCATCCTTACTGATATAGGAGATGAGACGGAAAAATATGGAGAGACAAAATGGTGATTCCTTGTTTGTACGAGGCGATCCCAGAACAGAAGCAAAAATAAGTCATCGAGTGTGAGGTCTAAATCTAGATGGAGATCTAAATCTCCAAGAAAACCTGTAAAGGTGGTGTGCTGGAAATGTGGAAGGAAAGGGAACTACAAAAGGGACTGTAAATCTAAAGCTCCTGATAAAGGAAAGGGATCTGATGATGCTCCTTCTGCAGAGGCAAACACCACCTCAGATGAAGGTGGGGATGTGTACTTGGCTTCTTCAAGTACACATGTAGATCACGAAGCATGGTTGATTGACTCAAGTGCATCCTTCCACTTCACTCCCCATAGAGAGTGGTTCTGTCAGTATGAGAAATATGATGGTGGTGATGTCTTCTTGGGGTATGACAGGAAGGATCGAATCATTGGTCACGGGAAAGTAAAGTTGAAGTTGCAAGCTGGAAGGGTTAGAACACTTCTGAGTGTTTTGCATATTCCTAGATTAGCAAGAAATCCAATTTATGTAAGCAAGCTGGAAGATGCAGGTGTAAAAATAGTGTTCGAGAACTATACCTGCAAGATGGTTCGGGGGGCACTAGTATTGATGCGGGAAGTTTCAATTGGATCTTTGTACAAGCTACAAGGTAGCACTTTGTTGATGGGTGCGACAGTTCAGTTGTTCCTGAAAGTGGAGCAGAAAATAGTGGTCTCTGGAGAGAATACCATGTTGTGGCATCAAAGGTTTGGACATATTGGAGAGAAGGGCCTTCTAATACTTCATGGTGAAGGTATAGTAGAAGGTATGACTAATAGCTCTCTGGATTTTTATTTTTGTGAAAATTGTGTATATGTGAAGCAGAATCAGGTGAGTTTCCCCTCTTGTGGTAAGAGGGTGAAACATATATTAGAGCTTGTGCACAGTGATTTGTTTGGACCTATGAAGGTTCCATCACTTGGTAAGTCTGTGTACTATGTATCATTTATAGATGACTTCTCAAGGAATACATGGATATATTTCCTTAACAATAAATCTGAAGTCTTTGACAAGTTTAAAGAATTTAAGGTTTGGTGGAAAAACAGAGAGAGAAGAAGATAAAGGTGATGAGGACAGATAATGGTGGAGAGTTTTGCAGTAAGGAATTTGAAGAATTCTGTAAGAAGTGTGGTATAGCACGACAGAATACTACTCCATACACACCTGAGAAAAATGGAGCTGTAGAAAGAATGAACAAGACATTGATGGAAAGGGCAAGAAGCATGCTCAGTGGTGCCAGGCTAGGATAGGAATTCTGGGCATATGTGGTGGAGATAGCATGTTACTTGGTCAATAGATCACCTTCATCAGTGTTGGAGGATAAGACTCCACAAGAGGTATGAACTGGTAAGAAACCATCTCTTTCACATCTAAGGGTATTTGGATGTGATTCATATGTACGTGTTCCAAAGGAGAAATGAACCAAGTTGGATAGTAAATTTGAAAAGTTCATCTTTATTGGGTATAAGGATGGTTTAAAGGGTTATAAGCTTTGGAACCCAGTAACAAGGAAGGTTGTGTACATCAGAGGTGTGGTGTTCAGAGAGCTAAAATATGCTATTAAACATGAATTCCAACTAAAGGAACCTAAGAAGATAGATTTTGAGCTAAAGGAGGAAGGATCAGACTCTATAGCAGTGGAGGAATCAAAGGATGAAGAGCCACAAACTCTGAGTGTGAGAAGATTAGTTCGAGAAAGAAGGCAGCCAGAAAGGTATAGTCCATCTACTTTATGTTCAAATTTTGCTTTAGCTATTACTGATGACGATCCCAAAACCATGAAGGAGGTAGTAGATTCCGAGGATGGAAAAATCTGGAAAGAGGCCATGGTTGATGAAATGGAATCTTTGCACGAAAAGGAGGCTTGGGATCTGGTGGAGTTATTGATTGCAAGGAAACCCATTGGCAGCAAATCGGTGTTCTAGAAGAAGACAAATGCAAAAGGAAAGGTGGAGAAATACAAAGCTCGGTTGGTAGCAAAATGTTATTTGCAGGTGTCAGGAATTGATTTTGGTGATATTTTTTCTCCTGTTGCCAAGGTAACTTCTATTAGATTACTTTTATCTATTGTTGCTTCTTTTAATTTTGAGGTAGAACAGATGGATGTGAAGATAACATTTCTTCACGGGGATCTAGAAGAGGAGATTTACATGATGCAACCTAAAGGATTTGTGGTGAAGGGTAAGAAAGAACTTGTATGAAAGTTAAAGAAGTATCTATATGGGTTAAAACAATCACCAAGGATGTGGTATTAGAAATTTGATACATCTATACAGAGACTTGGCTTCACCAGAAGTAAAGTAGATCATTGTGTGTATTTTAAATTAACTGGTGACCGTGTTATTTATCTGGTCTTCTATGTGGATGATATGTTGCTAGTTGGAAATGACAAAGAAATTATCCAAGATTTGAAGATGCATTTGTCCTCCAAATTCAACATGAAAGAACTTGGTGCTGCAAACTATATTTTGGGCATGGAATTTAAAAGACATCAGACATGGAGGAAGCTCTAGTTAAACTAGAGGAAGTATGTCGAGACAATATTGTAGAGGTTTAATATGTAGGATAATAAACTGGTGAAGGTTCCTATTCCTGTAGGCATAAAGTTATCTATTGAACAATGTCCCAAGAGACAAGAAGAGGAAGAGGACATGTCTTGTGTTCCATATGCAAGTGCAATCGGTAGCCTGATGTATGGGATGGTCTGTATCCGACCAGACATTGCACATGCAGTGGGAGTATTGAGTAGGTTTATGTTAAAGCCAGGGAAGGAGCACTCGACAACAATGAAGCAATTTTTTAGGTATTTGTGTGGCACTGGTGATTATGATTTGTGCTACCAAGGAATACTAGGATTGGATAGAGTGTTGGATATTCATGGCTTTGTTGATGCAAAATGGGCTGGAGATCTGGATTAGAGAAGATCTACAAGTGGATATATGTTTAACCTAATTGGAGGTGCAGTTAGTTGGATGAGTAAGAAACATTCTGTAGTGGCACTCTCAACTACAGAGGCAGAATACATGGCAGCCACTCATGTAAGCAAGGAAGCAGTTTGGTTGCAGAGATTTTGCTCAAGTATGGGGTTAGTATAGGGAGCTACAAGGATAGACTGTGACAGACAAAGTGTAATATTCTTGGCAAAGAACCCTGAATATCATTCAAAGACAAAGCACATTAATGTTCAGCATCACTTTGTTAAGGATATGATCGAAGAAAAAAATGTGTTGCTGGTAAAGATGGACGCTTTGAATAATACTGCATATGCATTGATCAAATCTGTGAGCTCTGAGAAGTTCTCTCGATGTAGAGAAACAATGGGCATTGCAAGGCTGGATAAATGATTAATCTCTCTTTTGGCCCCTTGTGGAAAGAAAATAAGAAGTAGGAGAATGTTGGGTTGTGTTATATTATTTCCACAACTAGCCCATGTAGTTAATCAGGGGGTGGAGCCCCCCCTTCATTGCGTCGATTGCATACTAGGTGGAGTCACAGGGGGTTTGAGGGATGTTGGTTACCCCACTCTATGGGGTCTGCGGTAGTGCCCTAGAAAATTTTGGTTTTAGACCCTATATTAAGTTGGGTGGACCTACCTATGGTTTTGTACATGTTTTTCACACATGGTTTTGGACACGATGGTTTTCGGTCCATGCTTTTGGACACAATGATTTTCGGTCCATGGTATTGTATGCTTTAGCATGTATAAATATGCCTTGTAACATTGAAACGTACATAATGAAAAATCAAGCTGGTAGTCCTGATTTTGGGATCCAGGGGAAATCTCTATGTATATGTGTTTTATGTGTTATGCTCTCGCATTGTTTATTTTTTGTGTTTTAGAATTCGTATGCAGGTAATTTTTGTACGAGGTTAAAACCTACAACTTCTTCTTTGTACATAGAAGCAACATAGGATCAGCAAGTACCTTGTAAAGGCCACCATCATCCATGCCTTTGGCTAAATTTCTTAGAGTTTCTAGACTACAACCATTGATAACACATATTTTCCTTAAAATGAAACTCTATACTAAAAATCTGTAACAAACCTCCATGGCCTATCATGAAAATAAGCCCAAATCCCCTATAAAATTTAAAATTTCCTTAGATATAGTTAAGATTCCATGTTCCTTTCCCCTACTTAGACTGCTATATCACTTCAGGAGGGAGATTTATACCATAGACACATTATCTTATCTTCATCGAATGATTTCTATAACACAAATATAGTTGGAAGGGAAGAAGGAGCTATAACATGCACCCATCAAACCTCTCGTGACATGCATGGTAATGAAATCCTCGTCTATTGGATTATATAGAAATTTTCTCCTAACAGTTCTGAATGCATCTATATCTCATGCCTAATTACAATATGTATGCATAAACTATATAAAATCTATTAAATCAGTCAACCACATGCATAGTATTATTCCATCAGTTCCATAATAAGATAAATTCTAAGCAATAGACAAAATGCAATCTATACTCATTAAGTATCTGTTCAATAGATAATCCAACCATCATAGACTATTTCGTTACTTACATTATATCATAATGATCTGCAAGCATCTACCACTATTTTCCATGTTAACTAGAGGCTTTATATAACATTAATGGTTCCTTCACTAATGTAAAGAAGATTGCCATTAGATTCATTTGATATCCTGATCATTCACAGGCATAAGAATAGAACCCATCACATATATACAGATAGCATCATACTAACACATAAACCAAGATGAGGCAACATATCCAATACTAAATGAAATAAAATAATCACATGAAGGGTAAGAGACCGAGATACAACATTCCACACATGTGAATCCATATAAAGCCATCACTTGGAGGGAAGAGCACCACCACCCAACCATCAACCACCTCTGGTTCCCCCTTAGCCGAAGTTCTTACTAAGGATTAACTGCCATCAATTGATCGATGCATTGGGTATTTAATACCTTATTTCATGACTTAGTTCCATTAGTGACATCCTACTTTTATGGATTTTTTTCCATTTTCCTATGTCTTTTTTAGAAGAGTTCATTTTTATCTCCCACGAGGATTTCCCTCATAAAAGCTTTCCTTTATCTCCTATTAGGTCCCTATACTACGAGTGTAACCCATTATTGTATTAGTACAACCCCCTTATTATATTGTTGTGCCCATGCAGTTCCCATATTGTTATTATTGTTCCCCATAGAAGCCCATTATTGTTATTATTGTGCCCCTACATTATTATTGTTATGTCGGCTATGATTATATTATGACCCCTTAGACTCCTATATATAGAAGGAGGTCTTTTCATTTGTATCATCTAAGAATTGTTCATTTGTGTAATGTAAAGGAGGTTTCCCCATCGAAGAGGCTTATTTCTAAGGTGTTCATCTACCTTTTCTATCTTTTTGTGAGCTGGTTTCATAACATTTGGTATTAGAGCTTTCGATTCTAGGGTTTCACTGCTCTAAATGGGCCATCATGGAACTTTCGCTATAACATTTTTTCTGCTGCATTTCAGAAGTGAAAAAAAAGAAATCATTTGGGATGATATGTGCTAAACCTTGGGTCTGAATTTCAGACCTTGTCTCACTATATTTTCCAATATATGATCTGAGACATTTAGTTTTTTTGCAGGCTCCCCAATTAAATCCTAAACAGGTGACCTTAGGAAAATCATTATAACTTTCTCTCTGAACATCATATTGAAATTTCATAAAAAGTTACAGAAATAGGATGGGCTGTAATTTCTTGTGTATATTTTTTAGATCCGAAGGTCAAAACAGTGACGCGTGACACTTCCTACAAGTTCGCTCTTTTGGAAAGGTATATAATTAGGTCATGTTGGGAGATTGTGCATAACTCTTTCTTGGAGAATCCAATTTCGATCAGACTGGTACCATTAGAAAGAGGATACAGAGGGATATTGCAGGTTATAATTTCAGAACTAGAAGATCCAAAATTATAGAGTTATAGTCGTTTCAAGATCAAACTCCTAAAATCAAGAAAATTAGATATGAGGAAGTTTGATGGCAAGGATCTAGTAAATTGGATATTACAAATGGAGAAATATTTTGATCTACATGGTGTACCACTGTTACAAAAGGTATGTATTGCATCTAATTATTTAGAACTGAATCAATTTTTATGGTATAAAGGGCTTTGTTCTCGTAAACCACTTGTCACGTCGTCAATTTTCACGGAGGAAATGATAACACATTATGAGGATACCAAGAGAAACACCTTCTTTAACCAATTGATAAATGTCAGACAAAAGGGTTCAATGGAAAATCACACTGAGGACTTTAAAAAATTGAATATAAGGTTAAATGATATTATAGAGAAGTAAAAGATAAATAATATTATCTATGCCATGGAAGCTAATATCAATGGCATGAAAGCATATTGGAAGAAAGACATGGAATATTTGAAGAAATACATGGAAGGTTTGAAGGAAGGTGGGACAAAGCTGCTACAAGAAAGGCCTCCTAATGATGAAAAGGATCAAGAAACGTCAAAAGAAGAGGATATACACGAGGAACCAACCCTAGAGAAAGAACAAATGAATCTGACCATATCTTGTGTTGCAATGGCAGGAATTACCACTCCTTAAACTCTCGAGATAAAAGGACATATCAAGAAGAAGAAGGTTATAGCCATGAAATATTAGGAAGAAAAGTATCAAGAAACATCAGAAGAAAAGGATACTCACCAATAACTAACCTTGGAGAAAGAAGAAATGAATCCGACCATATTTTGTAATGCGATGGTTGGAATTATCACTCCTCAAACTATAAAGACACAAGGACATATCAAGAAGAAAGAGGTAATAATGTTAATTGATTTACCCATAATTTTATTAATCGTAGAATATCCAAGGAATCAAATTGCTTCCTATATCTATCACCACAGTGTCAAGTGATGGTTGTAAGTGGAGCAACCATAAATTGCTCTAGAAAGTGTCATAATATCAAGTTATCCATGGGAGAATATGTATTGAATAGTCCAATGCTTTCCGTTCTAATGGGTGGTACAGATATTGTACTAGGAGTCCAATGGCCACAATCCTTGGGTACAATAACTTTTAATTTTCAAGAAATTTTCATGAAATTTTCTTCAGAAGGAAAGGAAGTTGAATTAAGGGGTATCACATGGAAACCAAGAAAGATATTCAGCTTTAATGGAATAACGAAGCTTCTAAAGAATGAACAATGAGTTGTAATTGCAAAATTATGTCTGCTAATGATTCCCACATCGAAATCATATATTTCTCCAGATCTCCAAAAATCCCTGGAAAATCATTCCAAGGTATTTGAGACTCATAAAGGACTCCCATGTATTTCTGATCATGATCATGCTATTCGTTTTATTCCAGGAAGTGTTCCTCCAAGCTTCAGGCTTTATAGATATCCATATGCCCAAAGGAGTGAAATTGAACATATGGTTGCAGAAATGGTAGAGGGTGGTATAATTATTTAAGAAAATTTGATAAACAAAGTAAGGGATGAATGGAAGAATGGCAAAGAAGGGTGGGAACTCATTCAAAAATTGTCGAAGATCCCAACTCCAACAATATTGCCAGAAATTGACAAGGAAGGAAAAATCATATTGGAACCTGAAGCATTAACAGAACTGAGAAGTCAATAGCTACGAAATCGATCAATTTTAGAGCATCTCATCAATTGGAATAATTTACCCGCTAAAGATTCCACATGGAAGGATGAAAATTTTATACAGAAGCATCAAGAACTACTCAAGCATTGAGGACAACACTTTTTGAAGGAGAGGGGCATGTCAGGTACATATACTACTAGTGTAACCCCTTATTGTTATTAGTACAACCCCCTTATTATATTATTGTTCCCATGTAGTCCTCATATTGTTTTTATTGTGCCCCATAGAATCCCACTATTGTTATTATTGTTCCCTTACATTATTATTGTTAGGTCGTCTCTGATTATATTATGACCCCTTAGACTCCTGTATATAGAAAGAACATCTTGTCATTTGTATCATCCAAAAATTTTTCATTTGTGTAATGTAAAGGATGTTTCCACCTCAAAGAGTCTTATTTCTAAGGAATTTATCTATCTGTTCTATCCTTTTGTGAGTTGGTTTCATAACATCTCCCTCAAAGATTTTATGTCCTATGGTTCTTTATCTAACATCCATCCAATGGATTTATCCATCCAAGCTTATTTAGAATCACATCTGGAATCTTTATCATGAAAGAATCATCTCTATCCCATTCCTCAATGGAATTTGGCAAGAATATCCTCTCTCTTGGTGCTCCACCCTCCAAGTGATTTATTTTATTAATTTATTTAATAACACATTTTCTTTTCATATTACATATCACCTAGATTTTTCTCATGTTAGGTTTAGACTAGTTTAACCCACAAAGGAGGGTATCACACCTAGCTTTCCTTAGCTTAGGTTTACAATAATTTCGCACACAAGGGAGGGGTGTTACATACCCCCCCTTAAATTTTACACCATCGTTAGTGTATCACTGCATCATGTCCTCATTCATAGGTAGCTGGTTTCTATATCAACAACTCTCATGGCTCTGCCATCTAATGCATTTTTTCCAATGTACATCGGTCACAATGAGTGCTCCTCTTCCATAGCTACACCGGTCATGAAGAGTGATCCTCTTTCATAGCTACATTGGTCATAAAGAGTTCTCCTCTTCCATAGCTACATTGGTCTCAAGGAGTGTTCTCCTTTCCTGTAACATTGTTTTCAAACCATTTGTGAGAATTTATAGATGTAGAATTTTAACTATGATCTATATCATAATCTAATACTTAATATTACTTAAAGCAACTATTTCTCATTTTTCATCTGAAGAATGCATTCACTTCTGCCATTCTTCCATGCCTTTGTGTTCTTTCTTGAACACTTTCTTCTCGCAGTTTCTCTACATACAACACATCTCTTAGCATATGTTCCACATCAATATGTATGCAATGTCATAACATATTAGTTCACATCGACGTAAACTTTGAAACAGAAACTGATACTGTTACCCGTTTTGTAGAGATAGCAAAAAAGTGACCAGATTTTGAAAAGGGTTGATGCAGAACACATATGTTTTTTTTAGAGCATAGTTTTTGGCACTTTAATTTTTTTTATGTACATTGCGTTTTAGAATGGTAGTGATTTTCATGCTGATTTAAAAAATTAGCTATTCTGCATTAAAGCCTTTTTTTAGAAGACCTATTTTTTGACTTTAAATTTTGTAATGTATCAAATGTAAATAATTATTTTGTAAATTTAATAATTTTGGAAGTGGTCTTCTTCTTCATATTTTCTTGTTTTAATTTTTTTTTTTTTTTTGTAGTGACGTTTCTATTGATTTGCATATTTAAAGAAGAAGGTCGATATTTTGCATTTTCGATATTCTACATATTTATACATCGTTAATTACATTTTCAATGCACATGAAATAATTGTCTCTAAAAAACATATATAAAAATATATATAAAAAAGACAAAAATGAAAAATGTTAAAAAAGAATTATCTCATAAACCATAAAAGAATTT
>APFE031451964.1:45737-89456 GCA_000404065.3 Pinus taeda | reverse complement strand
TTGTTTTTTGTTTTGTGTTTTCTCATTGTTTTAATTTATTTTATGTTTTCATTATTTTTTTAAATTTAATGTTTTTTGGGGTCGTGATAAAATATTTTACGCCATTATTTTGAAATGTTGAAATTTTACTTTTGAAGAAAATTAGTGTTCTCCCAGCATTAACGTTTTTCGTTTTGAGGGTGTTTTTGGGATAATTTTTGCATAAAAATTTGGTTTTCACCACCATTTTTAAAACATGTTGAAAATTTACCCAAGAAAGAAAGGTGTTATTCCAGCATCAACACTTTTCATTCTTAGGACTGTTTTTTATGTTTTTCTAGGGTTTTTTTGCCAAATTTCCCATTTCGAGTTTATAATTCTCGTTTCAAAGTTTACATTGTTTCACATAACAATATATATATTCATCATATATATTCTTCGTAATCATATGCATGCTAAACTTAACCATGGTTACTTATCCTTGAACCACATCTTACTTTCCTTCTTCTGTGCAACCACCCATTCAGTTGTCCTACCGGAAATCTACCCAATCTCTTCATGCATACTTGCACACAATGTGTATTATACACATTGATATACATATCATATTTCAAACAGGTAACATATGTAGTCATACGGGTACCGTATGTACTACTGTACATAACATCATCTGTGCTACATCCCATCATACCATTCCCATGGTTTTACCTGCACAAAAAAAACTTTGTCCACATATCCTTCTACCATGTTAGTATCACTCCAAACATTCATTTACCGTTTTCTAGCAATTTAAAACAACGATGCCCAGTTCACAAGGAATTTGTATGAGCATGGTTCATTTATGTTATGAGAGAAAGTTTTGTCCAATGTAAATCATTTTCAGATTTCATGTGGTTGTAACACAATATCAGTAATATAGTATGTATTCATGCATATTTGCATCTTAAGTAGACTATTAACTCATATTTTAATAATCATTACATCAATACTTCCTTCTTAAATCATTTATCTCAGATGATTTATTATTTCCCTTTTTATTTTTCAACAAGTTAACCACTCTACACTATACTTTACGTGATCATTATGTCAATCATGTTCTTTATTCTACAGATTATTCCCCTCTTATAGGCATTGGGGTAACTACATCTCTTAAGGCTGTCATACAACGATTTATATATAAATTCCCTAACAAACCAAAACCGATACTGAAATTCATCATGAGTTGCAAGATAATTCCAACCATCCATTAAACTAAAGACTCGTTCATGTCATGGATGCTTGACATCTTTCATCAACCAAATGATAACTACAATAATTTTATAATGCTATAATATTGTACACCCATGTGTTTACATTTAAAATTTGTATGCCTCATTATTATCTGTAGATTTTAGCATGATTCTTTCCACAACAAGTTTATCTTGATGACCCCTCAACAAGGCTTATGATAACAATATACCAAAAAATCCATGACAATGCATGAGTATATGTATCATAAAAGAATAAAACAATGATGCAAACACGGATTTCCTCTATTAAAACTAGCTATAATGTTAATACCATGATGATATATGTCAATTACAAAAATCCTCACAAGCTTCCTTAGTCAACATTCTGCATATAACCATCTCTTAATACATAACACATTCAAAAACCATCTACTAGCCATATCCTACTAATAGCCCATATTTGTTACAGAGGTTCATGGTCAATACCTAACAGGGTAAGCCCTCTTCCATAACCATCTTTACATTAGATGTTATGATAAAAACATAGTAGAAAACTACAATTTGTGCATAACCTTTGACATGATAGTAATTATTAACCATTCTACCTTGTTAATTGCACTATATCCACAATTTCTTATCCTATAAAACATTCTAAGAGTGGATGATTACCATACCATCATCACACCTCTCTCATGAGAAGTATAATATCCTATGGCATTGATCTTCACAATCCATCTTCTTCCTTTTTCACCAGTTGTTTAGGGAAGATATTTATGTCGGTCTTAATGATTTAGTTATAAGGATTCTCATATAGTAGTATGAATTAATACCTACTTAGTTAATCCTCCAATCTTACTATAAATCTTTCAAGGTGTGATTAATCCATTGTTTAAAATATGAGAATTTATCATAGTTTGCATCTCATTGTATCTTATCATAACCACTTAATAATTCATTTATGCTAAAATTGTTTCACTGCTTAACTATGATGGCATATTTATTATACCATAAACCAAGAAATATCCACATCTTAAATGTAGGCCGCACCTACCAATTATGCCAATGTTAATAAGAAACATCACAATACTCACAAGCTCTCTTGGTGTAATCATATCATTTTCACGAGTGGTACACTTTGCTTTCTTATCATTTGCACATGATAATTTATGCTAAATATTACCTCAGCTATAATTCAAGCAATTGAAAATGGATTTAAAAGTCAATCTTTGCATACTTGTATGACATTCCACAAAAAAGATAATTTCTTCCACAATTCAAGGTATACATAAACACCGACCTTTAATTATCTACAAGTACTAACTTGTGAATAATTCTACATCATAATCATTGTTGCTTGCCAATTAGAATCTAATCCAAATGAGAAGTTCAATGGTGAGTCCTACTCATTAAGTATTAACCCCAACACCTTATTACTATCTCCATAGATAATTTCATATTGTTTAAGAGTGACTTATGAGCTTAACACAATCCATTTTTTTTTAATATCAATCAAGAAGCATTAGAACTTGCTTCTTGTTAATTATCATGGTTTACATATTATTGTGTCAAGGATGCTTATAGGTATTAGTATGCCCTTCCAATGCATACATCATGGTGTGTGTGTGTGTGTGTGTGTGTGTGTGTGTGTGTGTGTGTGTGTATATATTAACCTGTTATTATTTAATCACTTTTTCGAACAATTCCAACTCCAAAAATGCATTGTATAAAGGATTAAATTAAAATAATTTGTATGATTACCTCCTCTTTATTTCTCAACATTGCTCATGAGAACATTTTTTTATTTCATAATACCCTACTAGGGTTTAACATTTCCATTTTTTATACTGTCATCTTTTCATTTAGCCAAGTCCCTACATCGTACTTGTACTAGTGTCAATTTGCTTTATTGATAATTGAGGTAATGTGATGACTATATCCATGACTTCATCAATTGCTATTTACCTCTTATAATAATTTATTTCATTCCCAGCTTTAGTTTTCCACAAGGACAAGAATATCCCAGGTGACTTCAATAAGATTAAAAATTTTCAATCAAGATGATCCTCCCTTACATCTATTCCTATTATAGCATGAAATAGAGGTTTCAAGATTGAAAAGAAAAAATCAAGGTGATAAATTTCACAAATTTTCACTCAATGGACTTACATGTAGCCCTAACCATTATTGTGAATGTCAGCAAACACAAACATGAACACAAGCAAAACCATATCCTTAATGAAAATTGAACATGAACACAAGCAAAACCATATCCTTAATGAAAATTGAATGAGTATAAGCAAGAGCATTTCCTCAGTGAAACTTGCACTGTAAGGAGGAATTTAAGAGTACCCCACGTTAAAATTTCTACATAAGTCGACTTTAATTTCCATATTATCCGATCTTTAATGGTTGATATAATATTATATTTAGATCATTTCTGGAGGCAACTAGCACACTGCAAATGCTTGATATTTTGTTACTTCCAATGCAGTTACTACTATACTTTGCACACCAATGGTCATTGCATGAAATGCATTTGAATGGATGTGAGGTATTATCATATTAGTTTGAATGAGAAATTCTCTACAAGTTATCTTGGGTTAGAGACATATACCTTCACATAGTTTTGAGAAATGGTGAACCAAAGGAAGCTTTAAATTTACATGTTATTTCATGATTACCTAGCATATCTAACTGATTGAAAAGTTTACTAAACCTAAGTATCTTATATTAGTTGTGAAAATTTGGACCCAATCTCTGATTGCATTGAACAAACAATTTCATTAGAGCATTAGGTGACTATCTAGTCTCTCTCAGATAAAAATCCACAATTTTAAATGCTTTAAAAAAAAATTCAGGGGAATTTCAAGACTCAGAAATCAATTTTTATGAGCTATTACATTTCACCTCAACATAATTATAGTGGAATCAAGATAGGTGACTCCTATATATATATATATATATGCACAAACCATAATTTTTGCATGGGTGAAAGTTATTTGATTTCATGTTGGTGTTGAATATTCTAGCAGAGGAATTATGTAATTAACCAGAATGAATAACTTACTTGTTGTGGAGCGGAAACTTTTCGAGAAACTATTTTCTATATCAACTTGCCACAATTATCTTAGAGAAAACACCGTGGACGCCAAACAACTCCCATACAATTCAGCCAGTGGCCATCGACGGTGTCATTGAGACCCCTCATGGTGTCTGAATTCTTTAGCACAACTCAAAGAAATACAATTTCAATGGCCTACTGGCCTCCTTTTCATGCAACACACTAACTATTCCAATATGCTTTAAAATCTATCAAAGAGTATTCCGTCTATTTTTCATATGTTTTATTTATGCATATATATAATCTATAACTGTACATCGAATTTGTATGTAGGTAAAAAACAAAACAACCACTTCTATAATATTAAAGGATAATGTTCATGAGGATCTCATTTATTATTGTGTTTTATTACATATATATGATTATGTGAGTAATAAGAATTCAATACTGATCTGCATGTATAACCTTCACCTTGATGAATTTATAAGTTACCTTTCATATAATAAGCTCCTCCAGTTGTTGTTGTAGATATTATAATACTCCACCATATTGCAGCTTGGGTCATCTAACCTCATTAACCCTCTACAAGAATATGCAATGTTCAACACCTTCTAACGCTTCAATCTCCACACATTGGAAGTGATGGCACGAGCTTCCTTATCTCACATTCACGATGGTGGGTAAGCCTTCTTATTCCTACAGCCTCATACTTATGCTCGACTCTCACAGCTTGAGATCGAGATAGCTCGTCCAAGACCAAGCTGGCTTATTTATGCATCTAGGAATGTAAAATCCTTGCTAGGCATTGACGATAAGCATTATGCTTTCACGACACAAGGGTTGATGTATCGACAACAATGATAATTATCATTATCTCAACCTTATCGCATTCAATCCATTAGTTTGGTACTTCCAATCACCCAAGGAAATAGCCACTACGGTTGTTTCAATGAAATTTTCCGGAACAATATCATTCACTTTATGGCCAACTTCCATCCCTCCTTTATCCCTCCAAAACGGTGGTGAAATAGGCTAGAAAGAAATATAAAGAAACAATGGTCTTAGCAAAGAAATAACATGAGTAAGCTACAGATTATCAAAGGCAAAAACGAGCTTTGGTTTTTTCCTCAACCATTTCAAGGAAACATCAATACTGCTTCTGGAAGCTTACCGTCGACCAACTCACATACTTCCCAAAGCATACATAGAAGGAAGTATTTTAAAAGGGAAACATCGGTCTAAAGATTTTCTAAAGATGTTTCTAAACAAAGACAAATTCATTAAGCATTATTTTCTTAACACAGCATGCTCGAAGATGATGTTTTTATGTTCGAAGTTAGATGGATGGCTTTTTGGGATCAAGGCTTCTGAATACCCATATGCTTCCAATCCATGGACAAGTTTGGGTATATCCCGCCTTGTTCCATTGTCATTTTCGCCTTCTAATTTTGTTCATGGGACTAGTGGATAAACCTTATCCATTTATTTTGTTTATAGTCAATTCAGGTAGCACTCAATAGTCTGAAAGGTAGCACTAGAATACACAATCCCTCACTTGCTTCACCATGAGAAAACCATATACTCCAAGATATATTAGAGAACTAACATTGACTTGAGATGGCCGTATCTTGACAGACCTAGAATATAGCAGAGAATATCACCATTCATAGAAGAATGTGGAACTGAGTGCTGGAAACGTGTCTTGATCCAATCGACTTGCGAAGTTTCCAGTCCTAAGTGGAAGCCTCTAGGCTCGACTCGCATTTTCCCAAAAGGTTAAATCGTGCACAAAATCATCCTGCGTAGTTTAGGTTATAATCAGTTGATGATTTTGGCTTTGGCTTGGGGAATTTCCCAACAGTAACCATAACAAAGGAAGAGGGGAAGGCAAAGATTCATTAGCAATTAGTAAAGCAATGTTATAACAGAGCAGTTTCGATTTCAAAAAGAGTTTCACCATTCCATAGCTGCAGAGAAACATGTATATGAAGGGAGGGAAAGAACTGTAGTTCCAGGGGAGTGGGTTGGTTACCCTGTAACAACCTCCTTCCCTCTTTGTCATTGAATAAGCATTAATGAATTGCAGTCATGTGTTGTTACCACACTTTACAGTGATCAGTCTATAAATTTCTCTTTAATTTAAAAATTCTATGTATACTTGCCTTGATATCTTTTAAGATTACAACCACATATCCTTGGGACGTCATATAACCCTATTTTTTTTATTATTACCTTTGTACGAGGAACATTTCAAGCAATTTTATATGGTCATATTATTTTATATTGTGTGGATACGAATGTTTGCGCTTCCTCAAAGTATTTTGATCCATCCTTAAACAGACCTCATTATGCATAATTATGCCACAAATTAAACAATTAAATTCCTATTTTATAAAGGTCATAACATTATATATATAAATGAAATTTGACCCCTCAATAACCATGTGAATATTCATTCTCAAGAATCCTAATTTTCCTTTAACACGAAGGACCATATTTTAATCTTAAACTTGACCTTTATGAATTATATAATTTTCACGATTGAAATTTTTTTAATGAGAATGCTACGTAGGTGGATTGGTCCATAGGCCTCAGTGTTTGAGCCTATGCTCTGATACCATTTGTAACGAACCTCCATGGCCTATCTAGAAAATAAGCCCAAATACCCTAAAAAATTTAAAAGTTTCTTAGACATAGTTAAGGTTCCATGTTCCTTTCCCATAGTTGGATTACTATATCACTTTTAGGAAGGATCTTTATACCACAGACACATTATCTCATCTTCATCGAATGATTTTTATAACACAGTTATAGTTGGAAGGGGAGCAGAATCTATAACATGCAACCATCAAACCTCTTGTGACATGCATGGTGACGAAATCCTTGTCTATTGGATTATATAGAACATACCTCCTAATTCTTGTGCATGCATCTATATCTCATGCCTAATTACAATATGCATGCATAAACTATATAAAATCTATTAAATCAGTCATCCACATGCATAGTAATATTGTAGCAGGTGAATCGGTTTGTGTTCTAGTGGCATAGGTGTCTACTCGAGAATAATTAGTTCCATAATAAGATAACTTCTAAGAAATAGACATAATGCAATCTACCCGCATTGAGTATATGTGCAATAGATAATCCAACCATCATAGACTATCATGTTACTTACATTATACTAGAATGATCTGCAAGCATCTACCACTATTTTCCATGTTAACTACAGGCTTTATATAAAATTAAAGGTTCCTTCACTAATGTAATGAAGATCTCCATTAGATTCATTTGATATCCCACTCTCACAGGCATAATAATGGAATCCATCACATAAATATAGATAGCACCATACTAGCACATAAACCAAGACAGGGCACCATATCTAATACTGAATCAAATAAAATAATCACACGAAGGGTAAGAGACCAACATACAATATTCCACGCATGTGAATCCATTTAAAACCATCACTTTGAGGGAGGAGCACCACCACCCAACAATAAATCACCTTTGATTCCCCCTGAGCTAAAGCTATTTTCAAGTATCAATTGTCCTCAATTAATCAATGCACTTGGTATTTAATACCCTCTTTCATGATTTAGTTTCCAGTAGCAGCGTCCCGCTTTTATGGATTTTTTTCCATTTTCCTAGGTCTCTTTTAGAAAAGTTCATCTTTATCTCCCACGAGGTGCTTCCTCATAAAATCTTGCCTTTATCTCCCACAAAGATTTTATGGCAGATGGATATTTTTCTCCCATCCATCTGATGGATCTCCAATCCATCCAAGCTTATCTAGAATCACATCTAGAAGCTTTATCATGAAATATTCATCTCTTTCCCATTCCTCAATGGGATTTGGTGACAATCTCCTCTCTCTTGGTGCTCCACCCTTTAAGTGATTTATTTTATTAATTTATTTAATAACACATTTGCTTTTCATATTACATGTCACCTACATTTTTCTCAGCTTAGGTTTAGAATGATTTAACCCACAACGGAGGGTATCACACCTAAATTTCCTCAACATAGGTTTACATTCATTTAAAACACAAGGGAGAATATCACACCTAGCTTTAACTCAACTTAGGTTTACAATAAGTTAACACATAAGGGAGGGGTGTTACATATTTGAAGATTTGAAGGAAAATAACCTTATATCATTAGCAACCCCTCCTTAAAACCACCATCTCTCAAGTGAATTTTACCAGTCCAATCTTTAGACACTACATAATGAACTATTCAGGACTCTTGCAAAGATTTTATACATGACCAAGACAAGTGTGTCAAATCTCTCAAAATGATAAGATAAAAATATGTACAAATCTCAACGATATTGAAATACCAAGTTCATAATGCAAGCAACTTCCAAGATAATAATTTGAAAGAATTGTAAATATGGGTATCTTTCCCATGCATCTAAAAAAGTTCAATGATTGAATCAACATGATCAACAAGGTTAGCTACCTGTTTTCAATAAAATCTTCTATTAATTGGAGAGATAACATTATCAAAGTCAATTCCCTCTTCTTGAGAGAAACCAACAATGCTTTCTTGTTACATGTCAACACTCACATCAATGGAAAGCTTTGGAATTAATCATTGATATCGCAATAGGTTTTTAACCTATATTCATGCAATCTCTTCATACATGCTTTGCATAATCATCTTCAGGGCCAATCTAGTTCCTCTTTGTACATAGAAGCAACATAGGATCAACAAGTGCCTTGTAAATGAAACCATCATGCATGCCTCTAGCTAAAGTCCTTAGAGTTGTTAGACTACAATCAATGATAGCACATATTTTCCTTAAAATTCAACTCTATAATAAATATCTATCATAGAAGAAATAGAAAAGATATTTTTCTTCAAGACAAGATTAAAAAAAAGATCTTTCAACTCAATCATTCGTCTCTAGAATGAAATGGGGCCCACTTCTTTCATAGGATATGTAGTATCATCATCCAAATTCAATCTACTCCTTTTTTCCTAATCCTGAACCATGTTGAAGAGTGAAATTCATGTCTTAACACCCCACTATTCATTCACTTAACACGACATAGTGTTGGAAGATAAACAAGACACCATAGAGAAGTGAGTCTCAAGATGTGACGATAACTCATCCACTCTTCCTACAATTCTTGGAGTTCCTGCAACCTGCTTCTATTGCATGACCTTCCCTTCTAGTCCTTAGATATTCACTCTTTACTATATTTATTTTCTTAGTCTTTAACTCAGTTATTACCAATTGTTTTCCATGTTCTTCCATGGCTTATGGTGGGGTGATATTTATTGTACTTATTTTATATGGAACTTGAGAGTATTTAGGCACAAAGTGATTCAAATCTCTTTAGAATGTTTCACAAATACTATTTTGGATATTATATGTCTTCCAATGTAACTCCACCTCTAGAAAGTCTTTCGAATAAAAACATCACATTACTAATATTTTATTGTGTTTTCCATCATCTTTACCAAAACCTTATGGAATTTCTCATAAATTGTGTGGATGGTGTGTCCACCTACATATTTTTATCCTATAATTTCATTTGACATTCTGCTACATGTAGATAAGGAATGTCTCCAGTCTGAAACATATTCAATCTAAGAAATGTATACCACCAAACCTTAAAAAAAGGTGTTAATTACATATTTACAATTTAACACTCATGCATATAGCCTATCATACATAAAACTTATAACCTCACAATATCAAAGTAAATTCAACCCTCAATATTCCATTCCTCATGATCCAAAAAATGTTTTTGTTACCACATCATGACATAATTGTTCATATTCTCTATAACTAATTATCTAAATTCATTTCCCAAAAATGTTGAAGTACCTTCACTAGTGCTAAAATATATCCTTTGAGTATTCTTTGGTAACCTGGTGGCTTTAAGTCAACATTTGACAACCACTTTGTGGTTCCCATTGACATTGGTGGGTACTTTTCTATGTTTCTAGTAGTCACTTTGTTGACACTTGATAGGCTGATAGTCCTCAACAAATAACTAATAGGAAGCCTTGAATTTTTAGTATGGTCTTGAGTCTTAAGTGTACTTTTTACATCATCTATCTTCCATACATATTACCCAACTATAACTCATGAGGAAAAGTTCTTATCTCTCTATCTATTTATGCCATTCCTCCTCTACCTTCTCCTCAGATAGTGTAATAGAAAAGTATTCCTCGAGTCTTCAATGGCTTTTTCTAATAACAAAAAAATATTCCAGCAACTTTTCAGTCTCTTCTTTCCATAATAGGTTTTTAGGCATTATTTTATATGATATTATTGACATGTATATGGGTCTCATATGCTTCTTGCAGTCGATTAGTCAAAATGTCGTAGTGTCTACCTTTACATATCCCCTGTCACAATTTCCCGCTATGCATTAACCTCCATGCTGGTATTCAAGTCAGCATTTGATAAGAACCTAGTGGTTCTTGTTAGTGTTTGGTGGATGATTGTTTAGTTTCTTGTGGGTACTTGGTTAACAATGGACACTTGGGAGGTTCTCATTTTTCCATATATTTGTGATGGAAACTCCTTGAATTCTTAATGTTGTTTTGAGTCTTATCTATACTTTTACATCCTTTTTTTCTTTTTATTCTATGCAACCTTACCCACCATAACTAGGAATTCTTCAAATTTAGAGTGCAATAGATCACCACCTTTTCCTCTTCTTTTTAGGACATTTTCTATACGTGATCTGAGACGACACAATATTATCAATTGATGTAGTTTCATCAAAAGCTGCAAGCTCAAGACCTGTGTCCTAGAGATCAATCTAAATATCCCCAAGTCCTATTGGATCATCCCCTACCACTTCCAAAGTGTCAAAATTCATAAGCACCTACTTTGTAGCTCACATAGAAAGAAATCCTACCTTAACAACAAAAACTAAGTTCTTGCAAAGGGTATCAACCTTCATAGAAGCACACTTCAAATGTATAGGGGACCAATCCTTTGCTGCTATTTGGGCAATAACAAGTTTCAAATCCATCAATAACGCACAACCACTATCATAACTATGTCTCGACACTTCCTTTATAGCCAAATCTATATCATATAGACTTTCTTGATGATATTCTTGTCGAGTAAAAGAAGTAATTGCAACAAGTTCAACCATTCATCCATACAACTTTGTTAGGAAGTTTTTAGAAGATCTTTTACAAATTTGTAGAAGTTTTACATGGAATTCATCTTTCAATTCCTCCACATCAAAAAATAATTCATCCATGATAGTGATGTAAAATAGCCCATTGAATAGATTTTCATTATTCTTCATCAAGTTCACCCCACTTTGGAAATGTTGGAAGGTAGCTTTTGTCTCCTTATCCAGATGAAAATCGTGATTAAAGAAAAAAATATCATAAATCATAATTAATCTTTAAATAACTATGACATTTCAAGGAAATAGGGACATATGATAATATAAACAGATGAGTGTTTCCTAATGTCCCTATCATCCCATAAACATATTAGACTCAAATCTATCAAACATCGAGAGGGATCAAATCCACTCAGGTGCAAGCCTTTTTACAATTCAAAAACTTGATGACCCCCCACAAAACATTTTCTCTTTGAACCTTGAAGGCTTTGATCTCTTTCATTGTTTGATATATCAAGTGTTTTAAGATGGATATAGATGATTAATGTTAAATTTTATAATTTCTTTTTATGCAAAAATATCATGTGCTGTCAGTGTCACACACACTCTTTTTCATGAACCAATAAACATCTCCCCTATGAGTTGTAGAATGAAACTTTAGGGAAAATCATCCATTTTGAGAAAATCATTACTATTTAGGCAAATACTACTACAACTACATTGTTGAAGGAAGATATATTTCACTGAAAATATTCAAGTTTTTCTCGGATATTCCTTTTAAAAACTCAAAGATCTACTCTTCCCTTAAGTAGGCATTATCCACTTTTCATTGCCTGGGACACTAACATATTGCAGTTCTATATATTTTAAATCAAACAAACTCATACGAAGGGTACATATCCAAGTAATTTCTCTTAGATGGTGCTTCTAATTGATAGTTACAAATATTTGTGATATCTTGTGATGTTTTAAATATTTTTAAGTTTTTCAACCCCCTAATATTGCTAACAAAAAATTCACTATATTTTGAGGGGTATAAAAATATCTGCACTTATTGTCAAAATATTGTGGGATGATTAAAGATTTTGGTTGGATCGGGATATTTTCTCAAAATTTTGTTTTTTTGGCTCATTTTGTAAAAGAAAATAAGTGGTTGGAGAATAAATGGGTTACTAACCATTACCTTTTATTGTAAAGGAGATGGAGGGAGAGGGTTTCTCTCTCCTTTTTAAATGAAATGAATTGAATATTTTAGTAAATTTTATCCCTGATATTTTTAATAAGTTTATTTTTTGGATACTTGGTGATATATATTCCAATGTGATATTAAAGAGACTTTGTTTAGTAGCAGAGACCTTATAGTCCATTTTTAAGTGCACAATGATGTCCCTAATAGTATTATGTGATTCATTGCATCTCAGCCTAAAACTTGATAGACTATGCCACAGAAGGAAGATTTATTTCACTGCAATATTCTACCTCTTCTAATGGTATCTCTTTTAACCACCCAAAAATATATTCTTGCTATGTGCAATTTTTTTATTATTTTCACTGATTGGGACACAAGTTCTATATTCTTTGAGATGAAATAATCTCTTATCAAGGGCTTCTTCTCCTATGTAATTCTTATAATGAAAAGTTGGAATATCAAACACCATGAACTGGGAGTTCCAAAGGGAATTGTAGTACTTGCTAAAATCTTGTTGGAGGTTGATGTAATGTTGACAATGACCATGATATGACTTTTCAACATATTATCCTTTATACAAATGAAGGCTTTATTTTTTTAAATAGTTTCTCTCTCTTATGTCACGTCATGGGGCTCTCTAGCAGCTAGCTTGCAAGTCCATGCCCTTGATAATAAACAAACCAACATGAAGGGACCTAGTCATTATTATGATTATTGGTTAGCATAGAAAAACAAACTATGTTGGGAGTAACATAATGAGTGGGAGAACGTACAATAGGAGTACTAATCAGAGTAGGAAACAACTTCGTAGAGTTGGCAGGTGCATATGCCTTTACATTCTCCTTAATTGTCTAAAATAAATGGATAACATTCATTAGAATCATCTGAATGAACAAAGATATTGGGTTATCTAGCCTTTATTTAGAGATTTGGCTCTTAATAAAGATGTTGAGTTCTTTAGTTTCGTTGACAATAAAGTAGGGTTGAAATATCGAAAAAAATTGTCCATCCATGATAGTCTATGCTTCAGACAGAATAATAGGGAATTTTTCCCCTATTTTCTTTCTTTATATTTTTTACCTTAAACTATAAATATTCTCCAATGGTGTTATTCTTATTGTATTATATTCTTCCTTCGAATTATGAACTTATGAAACAACATACATATCAAGATTCAAGGTATTCCTTGCATTTGTTTCTTAGTAGATTAGATGTGGTCGGTGTTGAGACAAAAATCGTCTTTTCAAAAAAATATAAAACACTTAACAATGATTTTTCTTCAACATAAAAAATTATAACCAATGTTGGAAATATCTCTCATTTCTTTTGAATTTTTTAGGTTGCTGATTTGGTCAACATTGTGAGAATTCCTCATGTCTATGGTTATTCTTTATTGATACTTTATGATAATTTATAATATTCTCCCTGATATATTTAATAACTTTATTTCCAAACTATCAATTATATATTCCCGAAAACATTTTTTGTAAAAAAAACTCATAACTCATATGACTTGTTGTATAAGAGTCCAAGAACATGTTTAAGTTATAGATTCATTGAGAAATTGAACTAGTGAAGATAATTCAAAAACCTCAATGTCACCACTTGCAGTTGATGAAATATTTGATGTTTTAGGGCTTGTTTCTAGAAATGGAAAATATCATGTTGTCTGGAATGATATGCTTATGCCATTAGGAGATGGAATTTGTGAAAAATTTTCCTCTTATTCACTTGGAGCTTTTGTTGGCATGACAAACCCCTCCGATCCATCCATAGATAGGATAATCGAGTGAGGGAATTTTTTTGAGACGAAGTTTGAACATCTCTTAGATGTTGTAATAGCTACCATACATGCACCACTAAATCAGACCACAAATGACAATATGTAAATTGAGTATAGAATCTCATAATTAAGCAGTGCACGTTCTCTATATAGTGTCTCATCTAAGCTTGATTCTTGTTCAACTAGACCATTGATTTGTTGCAACCAAAAGAAATGTGAGCTTGTAGGCCATTCGTAGACTATAGATGATGCATACATAAAAAAAATTCAAAACTCCTTTACAAATGAATACTTGTGAGAAAGAGTTGTAAAAACCTCACTACATGATTATTCTTTAAAGGTTCAACCTCGTTTCTAGGGTGAAGATTGTTATAGTGCAATGTGTGAAAATATGGGGCTCTCTCAAACAAAGAAGTCAGATGAGCTAGACAAAGTGAATAGGAGAAGGGCTACACCTAGAGACAGTACCAGACAAAGGCCTAACCATAGACAAAATCTTCAAGATCGTGTTAGAGAGATGAGAGAAAATTTACCAAATGATACCAAGGGACGGATTATGATTCTAATTTAGTTTTATTCGCTTTATGTTTTGCTAAGTTCACAAGAGATTGTAATGTGGTTTTTAGAAATATTTGAAGCAAGACCTTGATTTTCATGATTTAGTGTCTTACTAAATCAAATAATTCAATAATACAGTGCATTATCGATGCTTTATTGTACTATGCCATCAAGCATATGATATTATTGCAGGTTGTCAACAAGCATGCAGATAAAACATAGTGGTGAGTCAAAAATGAACCATGCTTCCGTTTTAATCCAAGTTATTAAATGTGATCATGATTGCTTTATACTTGTCATGAATATAATATAAGCATTTCCTTCTTTATTTATAGTTATTTTTTCTCTTTTCTTTCTAATGTGGTTTCTCAAACATGATACAAAACTACACCCATAATTTATATTTTTGACGGATAATTTTTTCTAATTCACTACTATAATTTTCGGACTTATAGGTGTATAAGAAGGAAATGATCAAAATAGAAAGTATTTATAGAAACTGAGGCTTTTAATTGATCCATGTAGCTTTTCTAAATTTCTAGAAATGATCTAGTGTATGAATTTATTTCATAGTTTCATTTCTTACCTTAAGATCATAAATTTTCACGAGTTTTTATATGATCTAGGCACTATGCCTAATATGGTTAAGCTATGGCAAGAAGGAAAATCTAAATTCTTTTTCCTTCTAGATAAAGTTAGATCCATGATATAGAGAGTCAATCTCTCAAGATAATAATGGACAAGAATAATTGGTTGTACTAGAGTTTGGTAGTTGTATTTGAGTTTTCCTAGGGGGATACGAATGAAACAATCGACTTATTTAAATGGGTGGAGATAATGATATCCATTGTTTATTTTACAAGAAAAAAATAAGAAAAAAATACAATGATCTGGGTAATTTGGGTTTTTGGTCCATTATTTTGCACGAATTAAATGTTTTCACATTAAAGTGATCTTGATGTAGTGCTAATGTGGCATATAACATCTTTACTAATATTCAAATAATATACACACCTTATTTCCGCATTTTGAAAGCATAGCTTTCATTGATTAGGAACCAACACTACTGTTGGTCTACCTTTCTTTTGGACAAGTACATGACAATGGTCCAAGACACCACTTATACGAGAATCATTGTAGAAAGGTTGAAAATATTAAGGAGATACTCCTCCCCAACATAATACTTGGTGAGTAAATATATTAGCCAATCTATTTTACTGCGAGATAACGTTGATTCTTTTCTTGTGAGAAATGATGCCAATTTAGCCAAAACATTTATTCCCTATTTTGCATTGAAAATTCCATATTTTTTTCAACATTTACATCTTTTTTATGATGGAATCAAATTCAACTTCGTCAGTAACTACATTTGGTTATGGTATTTTTATTGTTAAAGAGTGGATTTTATTACCTAGGGCACTCTTAGTTTATAATGATGTATTTTATGTTGGTTGTATTGTGGCCACCTTGCAGTCCAAAGGGGAATTTTATGTTGTAGATAGTTCAAGTGTGTCATATAACCAAGCATCATTCTTGCAAATATCCTTGAAATTCGTTAGTAACTACATCTTCTTTTTGGATATATATATATATATATATATATATATATATATTTTGAAAGCGTGGATTGCATTACCTAGGTAATCTTAATTTATAATAAAGTGCTTTATGTTGCTTGTACTATGGCCACCTTATAGCTCGAAAGGGAATTTTATGTTATATATATTTTAAGTGTGTTCAAATGAGTAAGCATCCCCTAATACAAAATATCTAATTAGTTACTAAAAAAATTTCTGACATTTGCATATAATGGTCAATTTTCAGTCGATGACCAATAATAGCTATTTTATAGTATCTTATAACAGGACCGACTTTTAGTGATTTTTAGCTTAGTCACTAATTGATTGTCTCCATTTTATCGTCTAGTAGTATAGTTAACCATAAATTTGGTCATTAATTTAGTTATTGATTTAGTCATTAATTACTACAATTAACTGCCAAATATACAACAAAATATATTCCTCTATGATCACCCAATAGAACCAATTAATGACCAAAGAAATATGACTAAACCTTGGTCGTGTTATAATATATTGTAAATTAGCTATTAATAGTCGTATATATGAAAAATCTAGTCATCATTTGTAATCACAAATTAACATTTGTAGTAGTCTTTTATCTTTTTTTGGTATTTTCATATTCATTATATAAAGGATTGATTTAGTAATTTATATTCATTTCATTATCTTTCATTAATAATCATTATAAACAACTAATTTAGTCATGTATAATTTTATTTGTGTTCATCATTAATTCATATAAAATACTAATTCAGTAGTTTTAGATTGATTTTATATGTTCATTATTAATGAACATAAATTAATTAGTATGATTTTGTAACTAAACAAAAAAAATGTCATACAATGTGCATATTCATCTAGTATGAAAACACAAATTTAAATATGTTAATTATGATACTAAATAGTATAAAGTTCAACTATAAATAATTTCAACCACAAAAATTATATTATAGAAAATGTCAAGTATTACAATATGGGTTTCCAACTTAATATTCGTTGGACCACATTTACACATGAAATATTGTTTCATCACTTCAAAACACTATCATTGTGTTTCCAAGGAATTGCAAGTGAATTCATCAACTCTAAAGACTTGACCATCAATCTTTGTGTGTGGCTTGTGTGGGATATTAGCTTTAAGGGTATTGCTAGATTGGTTTTTGCATGTCTGTCTTTTTTCATTTGTCACTCCAGTGTTATAGTTCTCCTCTTTCTTCAGTTCTTACTTCTTATTATCAATACTGAGTTTCTATCTTGAAAATGAAATAAGATACAATACAAAGTATAAGAATGAAAAGCATTGAATACTAGAATATAAACTAAATTAGACTATAAAATATGTATACAACATATACCTCAACATCAACAATGTCAATGTCATTTTTCCACATAAAAGAAAGAAAATCGAACAAGTTTCCTTCAGTTGGGCAATAATGGCCACTATGTGGCTAGATGATCTGTATAAACAAAGAAAATAAAATGTTACCATAGAAAATAACACCTTAGTAATTGAGTATTCAATCTTCAATAAAATCTTAGGCACAATCATGTCAACTAAGTTACATGCTAAAAAGTTGAAGTTGTAAATAACTTGTGAAAACAAATAATATGAGGTGTGATGTCTAATCCTTGTTGTTTTATTCACAAAAACACTTCATTCTCTAACGCATGAACTTGGTCATGTATACAGACAACCTATTGCTCAAATAACAACATGAAAATAAACTTTTCGAATAGTCATCATTTTTTTTTAATACAAAACAACTAAAAGGATTTCAATTAACGTCGTGTAATACTAATTTCATCTTCAAGCTTTAGATGTTGTTTAAACAGACATAATAACAAGTATTTTCAATTTCATAGGTAAAAGAAAAAAAGTTAAGGGAAGCATTCAAAATACAATCAAATAATAAAGAGAGGATATTATGGAATGGACATTGAAATTATAAAAAATATATTTACTTGTCCATCAGTGTGTTTTATAGCATTTCTAAAGCATTTTCTTCCCCAAAATAATCATGAGGTGAAATAATCACAACATTAAAAACCATAGGAATCCCTACCAAAAACATCTGCAAAGTTGATCTCAAGTGCCCAGAGGATCTCCAAAAACAAATGAATCATATGGAAAACATGATTTGCATTGTCTCCCCATCCTTTTTCCAATCCCATTTCCTGCACCCTGCCCACACCAGATTCAACTAACAACCAAATGATGGCATTGACAATTTTTTTATCTTTTATATCTATAAAATTTGAATTTGATTTGCTTCAGAAACATATTAATTCATATTTAAAGCATTTCTTTCATGAGAAGGTATCAATCAAGTAGGATATCAGACAAATCGACCTTAATGAGGTCCTCAAACAATTTTGACAATATCAATATTTTTCTTATTGTGATATTTTGGGTAGTAAAAAGACCATATCTGTAAAAGAAAATGCCATATATTACTTGTGTTCAAATTTTGTAGATGGTGTATTCTTACGCACCATATGGTATAAAAAAACAAATAAAATGTCACCATATAAAAGAACATCTTAGGAACTTAGTATTCAATATTCAAGAAAATCATAGGCACAACCATGCCAACTAAGTTGCATGCTAAAAAGTTCACATTGTAAATAACTCGTGAAAAAATAAAACAAACAAAAAAACAAAATACAACAAAAAATGCATAATAGTTGGTTGTAAAATTACATCATAGAAGAAAAAAATTCTCCTATGGTTACCCATACATGTGGGTGGTTAACATGCCCCAATACGTCATGATCCTTAAGGTCCATAGGAAGTAAACCTGACATCGGCCAACAAAAATTCTTGTATATTATATGCATACAGTAGGATCAAGCCTAGTGGGATAACAAGTGAAATCCAATTAAATAAGTCTAAGAATAACACTTTTCCAAGGTTTGTCGAAGGCTTTTGCTTCATACCATTCAACCCAAGTTTCAACGCATAGCTTATAGGCCTCATACCAGCCCATAGGTGAATACACTCATTGAACAACATTCTTAAGCAGACATGCATGATCCTTGATCCTTGCTTTCCTTCCTTTCCTATTTCTTGTTTTTCCTTCCTTGATCCAATGCTAAAGTGCTCCAAGAAAACTCTAAGTGACTAGGAGTGAGAGAGGTAGAGAATAATGAGAGAGCACCAAAGCTATACTAACAAAAGTTTAGCGACATCTTGCCCACTAATTCTCAAAAGGCTTTTTATTAATGAGGCCTCTACTTTCTTCACTTTCCATTATTTTCCTTTAATTTCCTCCTCACATGCAACAAGTGACCTTTCACCTTCCCTTTCTATTATTTTTCTTCATTTTCATAAATAAATGTGCCAAAATTTTGCTTTTACCTTTTAATGACTTTTCCTTTGCCAATTTTCCTTAGCCTAAACACACATACAATGATGCCAACCAGGATATATTTGCCCAAAATTCATCTTGGAATAAGTGTCCCTTAACCATGGTCTTATTTTTCCTTTACTAAATTTTATTACATGAAGTTTTCACCAGGGCTCTTACAAAGTTGCATCCCCTTACTGAAATATGATGCAAATGGTGTATCAATAAATGGCATTAGAAGGAGGGCCACTTTAAATTAATAAGGGTGGCCATAAGGCAAAAAACCATCCACTCCCCTATTATCATCAGAAGTCACTTAATCCTTATTACTATTGAAATTGCCTATAATTTTCATTGTAATTCAATTCCATCACCACTTCTCAGTTTGAACAAGCTGCCAACGAACCCACAACTCCTAACCATTCTTAAATTTGACATGAAATTCTTGCATGCTTCAAATATATTAGGACTTTTTATCAATAAATGAAGTAATATTGGAGATGGCTATATCCATTGAACAAAATTTTCATCAAAATATTGTTAGACCCATCGACTTATATTTGGATGTTCCTACCATGTTGGATCCATAGGCAACAAATTCTCATGTTACTAGTACCTTCAATGATAGATTGTGTGATATTCTAACTCTTGGATTTGACCTTAATCAATCATTATCTCAACCACTTGTTGGTGAATATACATATCCTACATTCATTGGAGGACCTAGTCCACCTCCTTTCTCAGCCAACCCACCCTCATCTTATTTTCTTAAGGATTCCTCTAGTGAAGAAAATTTATTCGTCAACTCAATTGCATAATTCTAAGGTTCACCTCACATGGATAATAAATAGGGAAATAATAAAGTTAATCAGGAAAATAAAAATGTTACACCATGGCTTGTACATGATGTTTTTATTTTTCCAAGTGCAACACCCTTTTCCTAGAAATCCGTAAACATTTCTTCCTAAATTTGACCCCCATTCTAAACAACCAATAGATGACCACATTCAATCTTTCATGTCAAAACTTGAGAAAAGGAATGTGCGTCATGAATATTTCCTATGTAGGTTATTCCTGTATACTTTTGAGGGAGGAGCTACAACCTGGTAGTTTGCATAACCACCTCAGAGTATCACACCATGGGGTCAATTTGAAATTTCCTTCTTGAAATAGTTGGGAACGAAAAAACTCCAGAGGTGTTAGTCATGGAAATGTCCAATATGAATATGGAAAGTAAGAAATGAATTAAGGATTTAAATTTGATATTTATTTTTTTTGAAAAATAAAATTCCTAATGATTTCATGCCCACTAAGAACCTTGTAATTTCATATTATGTTAAAGCTTAGCCCACTGATATTTCTTTTGGAGTCAAAAGAGACCAAAATACCACTATTCGAACAACATATGATGAAGTTATGGATGTTGAAAAGGACATACTTAGCCTTCACACTAACCATGACACCTAGAGTGATTAGGCTTCATCCTCCCATAAGAAACTTGAAGCAATATCTAAACCACCTAAAAAAAAGAGAAATCAATCAACCATTTATCTCGAAAGTATTCAAAAGTTCACTAATAAGCTATCTAATAAAATCATTGCACTAAAAAACAATTTAATGGTATAGCCATCTAACAACACAAACTTTAGAGCACCTTTTAGCAAGTAATTCCAAAAAAATTCTACATCCCCTAATGAAAATCTTAGTTTTGAAGGGTTGGGAAACATTTTACAAGCATTACCTCAGGGAAAAGATCAACTTTGGATGAAAATGGGTTAGAAGAGATTGAAGATAAAAATGAAACAAAAGATGAAAATCAACCACCTACTATTGGTCAATTTTCAGACTTCACGCATAATCTATAAGACACGTAGAAAAAGACTAGTTGATAATCAAGACCATCTACTTTAGATAAGTGAAAAAAAACTAGAAAATATCTAGAACTTTTTTGCTTTATATATATAATATGATATGATTAAAGACCTTATAAAATTAAAGGCCAACCTTTCTCTTTTTGAGTTATTTGAATTTCCCATAATTTAGCAGACCATTCAATATTATATCGTTTAAGGTTCAAACGAAAATAAGTTTACCCCTAGTGTAAATATGACAAGTTTTAATAAACCTTCATTTCATGATGTTCATATCATGAAGTGCACTTTAGATAGTTCCCCTCCACAAAATAAAATTCCTCCTCCTTTCTTGCTCACATTTTGAATTTTTTAATTGAAATGTGCATAATTGTATGAATGGCTGTAAAGCCTCGTGTAATGTCATGCCTCTTTCCATTTGCAATAAAATTAATGCTCATACGAAACAATCTGAGCTAAAACTTTTTAGCTTGACAGAACCAATGTAATGATTGCAGGAGAAATAACAGGTGTTTTGATTAGATTATCTTTTGATTACAAATTTCATTAGATATTTGATGTAGTGATTACAAATATACGAACAACTTATGGCTTATCCTTAAGCTGAGATTTGATGCAACACTGAAAATTATACTTGGACATAGACTTCACTCATATACGGTTACCTTGGAAAGGTGAACCTAATAATATTAAATTTAATAAAGAAATTTGTATGAAACATGTCGTTGTTGATTGTAATGGTCTCAATGAACCAATAATGTTTAAATATTCCTTAGGTATTGACTTATTTTTTAGAAATCTTCTTGTTGAATTTACTCCTTTCAAAAACTTACAACAACAATGGGAGTTATGTAAAGCAATAAATTGGTGAAAACAAATCATAAGTTACTTGATGTGTTCGAATTCAGTCAAAAGAATCAACTCTAGTCATTGTTTTTTTAAGGATCTAAGTCAAAAGAAGCTGTCGGTGAAGCTGTCGGTGATGGTTGTTTTCTCTTCACCCAAAGCTAATAAATTTTCATTGCATGTAAATAGTAATTAGAATGCACTAATATAGTAGAATATGTGGCTCTCATACACAAAATTTATATATAAATCTATTGACCTTGGAATTGAATACTTAAGGATCTATGGTGACTCTAAAATTATTGCTAATAAAGTGTCTAATGCTATACATTATGTTTTAGCTCGCTTAAGGAATTATTAAGGTGTTTTAGCTCGCCTAAGGAATTATTAAGGTGATTTATGGGATCTAATTTCTAAATTTTCAGCTTTTAATATTACTTCTATTTCTATATCTCTCAACGAAGAAGCAATTTATTATTTAATGTAACATCTAGACTAATTCACGCTAAAGGTTTTGAGGCAGACTTTTTCTCAAAAATCAATTTCTAGACCACCCATCGAGAAAACATTATTAATTGGCGTGTCTTTAATGAAGATCAACAGATAATTGATTTCCTTCATTCTTAAGATATTTTCCAAGATGTTGTGAACAATGAAATTACTCATGAAGAGAATCTTCACAATCTCTAACAAGTGCATAAACAAGTCCATAAACAACACTCAATGGATGAACTATTTGATCACATAAATTCTACCCCAAAACCTGTTCTAAGGCTAGAATATTTCTATGAATTACATGGTAAATTTAAAGGAGTTGTTAACTATAGAACCCATAGCCCTTCTATCAAATTTGGGAAATGAAACTATTCCACATAACATAGACTTTTAAATAATTTTCTATTAAATCGAATGGGAGACGACTTTGAAATACATTTCTATTAAGAAAAATGCATTTAACCTAAACAAACAATGACAAAATCAAATGGGATACAGAGCCATAAGGATATGGATATGTGTTAAAACGTTTCCTATTTACTAATATGGGTTAATTACTATTAATTGTTTTACCCCTTCCTAAGTTTTTTTTCGCAATTTATTACAAAATTGTTTAATGGAAGGTAGACAACTACGAGGAGGATAAAAGGAAGTTTCTAAATAAGACACCCACACTCTTACCTACATATTCACCACTTTTACCTCAGCAAGTTAGTATTACAAAGTAATTGTCATCGTTAGGTAGAAAGTCTAAACAAATGTGTGAAGAAAATATACCCATATGATTGGGACTAGTATATATTTTTATTAAGACTTTATCATGACATTTATAAGATATTTTCTTAGAATTATAATAAGTGGAAAGGAAAATAAAAGGGAAAACACAAAACTCTATCTCTTATTGGATTTGCTTAGTTTTTGGGATCAAAAGTTACAATTTTTTTTCATATGGGTAATAGCAATTTAACATGGTAGCTTATATGATGATAGTATGCTTACAGAGTGTCTATTGTACAGATTGCGTTTGAATATCTTTGACAGGGTTCAAATAAGTTGATAACAAAAGTTTTACCTATGAATTTAATGCTGTAAAGAAATCATTTTCATAACAGTTATTGTCTGATACGAGGTTGACCTCTAAATGTAATGTATTGATGGTAAACGATAAACTTATTGTAGATTTATTGCTGAATATAGCTTTGGATGATTTTTTAGATTGCATGAAATATGGTTAGTGATAATTGCATGAAACATTTTACATAATAATCTTTAACATAGAGTTCGATATTTTTTTTCCAGATAAGTCATCATTTCATGATTAAACAAGAATACAATCATCTTTGTCTCAGGGAAAATATAGATTTTTGTAAAACACACAATGTCATCAAACAAATCGAAAGGTTTGTACTATTATAAAATTGGTTAGGTGGCGAAGACAGTATAAAATCAAGTTATAAATAGATTCTTGATATGAATGTCGTTTATTTAAATTTAAAGTAGAATTCGTAAAAAAAATGTTAAAGTATTATTTAAATGAAATTATATTTTTTCAATATTTACAAGTGAGGTATCTTCACAGTGGAAGTAGTTTGACATAGCATAACTTAAGTGAAATATTTATAAAAAGGAATATAATAGGATAAAATCATAGAAGTTACGCATTTAAATGATTATATATTAAAAAAATTGTTCAAAATTAAAACTAAAATTATTTGTATATGTATGACGAATTCTATAAAATGATTGTATATTAATTTTATTTATGAATTCTTATATATAATTGTTTTATATTGGAATATTATATTATTTGTTATCTATTTTGATGTTTAAGAGTGGAAAAATTGGAGGAATCACATCACATGACTATTTTTACCAATAGGTCTTTTTTCTACAATTGTGGTATAAAATCTCTCAAAGGTAGTTTGCAGCATTTAATGATTTTTTTTGGAGTCTAAAGAGCCTCTCTTGTGAAAACTACGATTCTATTGTTCTACACTGAAATACCTTTCCATTGGCACAAGAAAGAACTCAAACAAAGTCCATATGAAAACATTATTGCATGTGAAAGTTGACCTTCCTATTTTTCCTCCATGATTTAAATGGATTTCATATCGATCCAATTAATCATGGAAAAGAACTAGCCGGCTAACCATGATGAAGTCACTAGGATGCTCAATTTTTAACTCATATTGAGGGTTTAGTGGATCATATTAAAACACTATCTAGAAATAGAGATAGGTTATAACTGTGTTCTTAGGAGGAAAAAGGGTTCTCTTCTACTCGAGATCATTTTATTCCATAGTAAAGAAAAGTAGTTGGGAGTGGATAGAGAGAGTGAAAGAAAAATATGGTTTATGTTCTGTAGTCACCATAGAGTACATATCTCTCCTTTGTATTTTCACAATTTCAATTATGAGAAAGAGAGAGTACTCAGTAGAGCAACCTCACCTTTCAATTTGGTATTCTCTTGGAAGGATTTTATAGGTGATATCCTATGTTATTGTCATTTTTGAATGATTTTTATATTTGTTCTCTATGTTCATGTCTTATATATTACATACACAACAAAAGAGTAATAACTTAATGAAACTATAATATCTAAGGAAAATTAACCCTCATAGTATATATTCCATAATTCAATATAATTTGATTATATCTAATGTGTCAATTTGTCGAGTGGAATATCCACAACAATTTACTGAGCAATAAGAGGCCCAATTAGCCTATCACGAGTCTACTTGTAATCCAAATGTGGATTATAATCACATGAAATATGATTTAAATGTTGTCTATCTTGATGTCCTTTCCTTGCTAAACTCAATTGTATGGTTTTAAATCCCAACTACTAGCCATTCACCATCAAATTGAACAATGTCTGAATAATTCTTAGGGTGGTATGTAATGATGAATGTACTTTGTCAAAGTAAAATATAAGACATAATATAAATTGATATTTTAATCTTGATAATCTTGTTTGCAATATGGGGATATTAGGCATGAGCTATAGACATAACTTAAGAAGGTAAAGCCCTTCTAACTAGTCAAGGTTAGCATTTCCTCCTAACTAGTCAAGGTTAGCGTTTTAGCAACCTTGTGTAGGTCCATGATCTACATCATGGAATTGACCAATACAAATTTAATCCATACTTTTCAAAAAAATGAATGGGACCTCCTTATAAAGATATCCATTTGAAAGAATAAACTAGTTATTCATTGAGTTGCTTATAAAGAGTTTATATGTGCATCAATCCATACAAATATGCCTCTTTATCTCGAGTGGGTGTGGGCAAATTTTAAGGTCATGAGATTGTGTTTAGGAATTTTTGTATCATTCATCTCATTCAAATGCAAATTTGATTAGTATTTCAATATTGTTAATATTTATGTTTACACGATGGTTGGTATTAGGTTGGGATATTTTTTATTTAATTAGACTAAATTGAGCTATTCATTATCAGTTTAAGATATGAAAACTACTCTGTATTAATATGATATTAATTTATAAATTACAATTAATAATAAATAATGAAATATTAATTTTTAAATTACGATTTAATAATAATAATTCATTATTTTTAATATGTAAAAAAAAAAATGCAAACATATTAATTCAACAAATAATTATAACTATCATTCAAAAAATGTAGAGAAAATGTCTCCACTAATTCGGAGGAAAAAGGAGTTTATGATAAAAACATCTTTATTCTCATTTCGATTAGATCTGCTACGCGTTACTGCAATTTTGGCACAATATAGAAGCTATGATCTTAATTTTTATTCATACATATAGGAAAGCGAATATTTTAATAACAAATACGCATTACTAGAGAATGCATATATTCGTATAAATCCTACTTAACTACTTTGCAGAGTGGTTAATAAAACCGTAAAAGCTAACTGAAAAAGAAAATAAGGATTCTCTATAAAGGAATATCGATTCCTAAATCAGCACATTGGCACCTTTTGGCACATTAACATCATGATAAACTTAAGTTATTTTTTATAACTGAGCAAAACTTCAAAAACTACACTTAAATGTAATAACTAGATGTTGATGAACATAATTACGAGTACTTTATTGGATTAAATATTGTATTTTCATACAATTAATTTTATTTAAAATTTTATACGATTGAGATATAAAAATCGAGATTTTATAGAAAGGTTTTAGACAGTTAAATTTATTTATATATTAAAAAATAATTTAAATATTAATAATAAATGCAATATTCTTATAAATATTATATTTTATATATTAAAGTTAGATTTCAGGATTGTAGTGCCAGAGTTAGTAGTGGCAAAGAGAAAAACTTAATATAACGGAATTGGATAAAAAGTCAGTAATATTAATATATTGAAATAAATAATAATGTAGAGTTTGTATTCGTTTGCCTTTTGTTTATGTTTTTTTTTCAATTTATGTGAATTTGTTATGGTATATTTTGTTGGATAGTTGGGAAAATACTCAATAATAACCAAATTGAATAATAAGTTATAATATTAATATATTAAAATAAAATAATAAATATGTGTTGTATTTATTTATATCCCTTTTAATTTTATGTTAAATTGTTATGATGTATTTTGATTACAAATAGATAGTATGATAAATTATGATAAGTTAACTAAAGAGAGAATTTTTTATTAAATATTATTTGGAAATGTAATGTCTCTAGGAGAACTGTAAATATTTTAATTATTGTTGTAAGAAAAAAAATTCGATAATATTGTTATTCTCTGTTTAGTTAAATAATATATGATTAAATTTTTTAAGCAAGGAAATTGTTGAGTGATAACAGATTTGCTAACCTCTCATATAAGAAGTAAAAAAAAGGAAGTTGTCAAGAATATCGTAATTGCCTCCCCTAACTTGAAAACCCCCCCCCAAAAAAAAAGGTAAATATTTTACCCCTAACTTGAAAAACCCCAAAAAAAAAGGGTAAATATTTTAATTATTGTTGTAAGAAAATAAACTGGACAATATTGTTATTCTCTGTTTAGTTAAATAATATATGATTAAATTTTTGAAGCAAGGAAATGGTTGAGTGATAACAGATTTGGTAACCTCTCATGTAAGAAGTAAAAAAAAGGAAGTTGTCAAGAATACCCTAATTACCTCCCCTAACTTGAAAAACCCAAAAAAAAGGGGTGATGGGAGGAAAAACTATGTTGTTGGGACAGATGAAAAGAGGAAAAATGCTAAGTTTGGTGATGACCAGATAGCATTAGCACAGTTTGCAACAAATTAGCTGAAGACAACAGTCTTACAACAGGCTTTGGGGAGATTTGGTCTTGAGTACGAATCTCAAGGACGGGTGGTTGACAAGCGAAGGCAATGGAAAGGTGAATAATGTCTGTTGGATGTTATTAAATCGAGGTACAGGTAAGTAGTACTGTCAAAATTACTTAGACAATAAAGAATGAAATAGAGGGAGTAGGATTTCACACTGACATTGATTTTTGAAAGAAAATGGTAGCAGTAGGGTTTTGTTTTCTTTCCATAGTATGTGAAATATGCTTCTCTGTATATCAGTTACCATAGAATAATCTAGACTGTAAAGAACATTCAAACTGCAAGCTTAATGATAGCAAGTGAATAACTAACCAAATAGGTTTCGGTAGGCAGACTAGTAGAACTATAACTGAAAAAACTGCAACTGGTTGCATGTTGATAAAGGTCCAGCGAAAAGTTCTGGAAACCTCTGAGAGATTTTTAAGTAATACTATGTGAAACATTATTTCTATTTAAACTATTGGTTTTGTGTATTTGAATTCCATCTTAATTTAACCAGAGTAGTAGTAGTATTATCTTTAAATTAAGGTAAATGTTGAGCAATTTAAGAATCTATGTATATAATTCTCAGGCAAGATCCAAGACAAGAAAATGGAAAACCCATAAATAGATACAAACATGCCAAAATCAGAAGAACCACTATTGAAAATGAAAACTTAAACAGTAGGAAGCATATCCTCCAACAAGAGTGGAATTATTGAATGAGCAGCTATTGGAGAGATAGAAACACAATCCCTGTCCAAATTCGACTGGAAAAAATATTCCAAGGTTGTAGCTAGAGCAATGAATTACAGGCCAATAATAGATGAGACTTAAACTCGAAATGTGAAGAAATATATATATATATATATATATATATATATAATATATATATATATATATATATATATATATATATATATCCAACACAGAGATATAAGACTCTGCGAGACCAAAATAGCAACAGAGTAACTAACTTTATGGGTTTATGGTTTGAGCCCGAAGGTGACCTTGTTCCCATGGACACAATTCACAAATTTAAACATATTACTCATGAGGCAAAATAGTTAGTAAGTGCATTAACGAGTAAACATGAAGTGAAGGCATTCACGTCGTGCAACAGTTAAGAAAATTGCACACAGAATGGAATGATAACATTACTTAAAACTTATAAACATTCCCATCTACAACAAGCTATTGCTAAACAATAAAATAGTTAAATCATGCTTTTACATTCATATGAAACAGAACGATAAATACAAATTACATCTGAGATAGCCATTGAAATATATAATTAGTTATGGTCTGAAGCAGTGTGGCAAAACATTAAGGAAACTAAAAGATCTCAGAAACCTCAAGCAAGCCAAAACTGGTCTTTCCTTAAAAAAAATAACCAGAAACGAGTGCGGCGTCAATAGTTCTAACCCTTGCATGCACCTTCGCGCCCAAATAATTACATTTTAACTAAAAAGGAATGGAACCCAACATGGGGATTAACAAGAAGCATTGTGCGCAGCTTGACACAGGTAGTCCCTATGACATCAAAACTTCAATTATGTCAAGACTTTTGAGTAATACACCCTCAGGCAGAGAGAACCCGCCATTCGAAATAAAATCTAAAAGTGAGCCATTCGAGCTTACTCAGGACGCCATTAGGAGCTTAAGCCCTATATGGGTGGGGGTGAATCCCTTTGGAAGACGTATCAAAGGCATGGCCTCTTCCTTTTCCCAAACCTGTAGAAGGCATCCAGAACAGAGGAATTACTATAGCAACCATGTACATTATGTGAGTTAACTGTAAATGAAATCAATAGTTGTAAACTTCCTTGCCTGGGAAATTGTAAAAATAATTCTGAACATGAGCGCGAACCCCTCGACTGTGACTTGGAACGAACTAGCAGCATTAAGAGACATGGTTACAAAGCAAGCCAACCTTCATGGAAGGAGAGCAGAGCTTAGTGCAAAGTAGGAAAGGGAAAAATGAACCGCGGAGCCTGCCTGTGGAGATGGTATAACTCTATGATTTACCCAGAGCTATTGGATCAGGGTCTGGTGATCTCCTCCATAGATGCAGGAAAGGATCCCGAGGGACACTAACAACTTTATAGTGCACATAACACAACATGGCAGATAGTGTAAATGACGGGCAGACCTAAGGAGTGCTTAGCTTGAGGTGAGTTCTAGTGTCTGAGCTGGAGGGATGGGTTAATAAATATAAGACAGATAAGGGACTGTCCTCCACTATATGGAATATCGAAATCATAGCAAACCATTAAATTATGATTGAACCCTATGACTTGTCGTTGAACTTGATGTTGTATTAACAACATGGGTTGATGACCCATGCATGAATTAATTTACATTTTATCATAGTTTAGTGAGGGTAAATGTGTATGTGTAAAATCTTGTTAAATAATTTTTTTTTATTTCATAAATAGATTTATGATATGTGGTATCAGAGCCAAGTTGCAAAACTATGAGCTCTAGTGAATGAATTGTGCAAATAGTTGATGTTTCTTTTGGTTCTTTAACTGTTAATGATCTATTAATGTGTGAAGAATAGTGAAACCAGAACAATAGTAGATATAAGAGGATCAGACAGTGAACTACACTGAACTATGGTAGGCCTAGGACTCGTAGAATTCCTTGAACATAATCCTGAGATATAGGTGTGGTTAGGAGAAGAAGCTCGCAACACAAACCTAATAATATTGGAGACAATTCAAGAACTAAAGAGAGAATTAGCTCACCTACGGGAAGGATAATGCAAGATTAACCTTGGAACAGAAGAAAATCATGAAGAGTCTATCTGATAAGTAGAACTAGTGCCAAACAGCACCTAGTCCTGAACAGGAACGAAATGTTTGAGGAATAGGGTTATCACACAGAGCTGAAAGGGACAGTAGGAGGGTAAGATAATCAAGAGGAGAAGTCGGATACTGCTTCTGAGCACCCAACCTCAAAAAGGCAGTGAATAGAATTGTAACAAGAATTCTGGAAAATAAAATGCCACTCTTCGATGGAGAATTAGAAGAAGCAGTTGAGGCATGGTTAGTTAACATGAATAAATATTTTCAATTATATGAGTATGATCACAATCTTAAGGCTCAACTAAATATCTTCCAACTGCAAGGGAAGGCCACCTTGTGGGGGGAAGAGGTTAAGATTTTATGCGGGGTGGGTGGAAAAAGTATGACTTGGAGAAATTCCAAAAATATTTCAAGGAAAGATATTTGACGGAACAATTTTACAATGAGAAAGCAAGCAAATTTCATGACCTGCGGCCGGGACAATAAACCATGGATGAGTTCATATTTAGATTTACCTCTTTGCTGCGATGTGTACCCTATATATGTGAGAAAAAGGCCAAGGTACAATGGTTTGTTAGTAGTTTACCCATGGCAATGAGGGAAATAATTGAGCTCGATAACCCAAAAACAATGGACGAGGTTATACGAAAGGCCAGGATATGCTACGGGCAAAACAAGCAGAGGGGTGAAGTTCCGAGCAGGAAATGAGTTGAAAAGAAAGGTAATAGGAATGTTGTAGGCAATAAATGGAATCATAGTAGTGCAGACAAGTGATTTTCTAAGGAATAGAATAGCAGAAATCTGTCCAAAAACCAGATTAGAATTAAGCCACAATCAAAATCAAAAATCAGCGAGCAATCTGGTAGATTTGATAACGAAGGAATGGCAAGACCACCAGTACAATGTTGGGGATGTGGGGGGCCACATTATGTTAAAAATTTCCCTCATCATAAAGGCATTGAACAGGTTTCACAAATCCATGAGGCATCAATAGTAGGCAATGTGGCCCGGAGCATACCAAAAATTAATGTTGTCATCGATGACCATCACATGAAATACCAGCCGACTATGGTGGAGTTCGAAGGTAAGATTTTTAATCATACCATATATATTTTAATTGATCTTGAAGGTACATTAAGTTATCTTAGTCCTAATATTATGGAGCATTGTAAATTACAGCTCGTTAAATTTAAGAACCCTTGGCTAGTACATCTAGCCACCGTGGTAAAGAGGTAGGTGTTGGCCAAGGTCAACGACTACTCTTTGGAAATAGCAGGTGAAACTTTAAGGGCAGACTTAAACATACTTCCCCTTGGATCTTATGATGTATTGATAGGCATGGACTAGTTAGAAAAGCGTTGGTCCATTATAAACTGTAAAACGAAAACTATGTGCTACAAGGATGAGCTAGGAAAAATGAAGGAGATGCAAGGCATTCCCAGGTCCATGCAGGTTCGGCCAATAACCACAGTTGACAAAGTCTATCAGAAAAGGGTGTCAGATTTATGCTATTCAGGTTGCATATGCCAACTCAAAGGACAAGACAGCCACAAAGGATAGCATTACTGTTGTTGGGATTATGCAGATGTATTTCCGGAAGAGATACTCAGGCTGCCACCTAAGAGAGATATAGAATTCACTATTGATTTGATGCCAGGAGCAGCACCAGTGTCTCGAGCTCCTTATCGTATGAGCATACCAAAACTTACGGAGCTTAAAATGCAACTACAGGAATTGTTGGATAAGAATTACATCTGCCCCAATGTGTCGCCTTGGGCGTCCCCTATGCGGTTTGTCAAAAAGAAGGATGGCACCCTTCGGATTTGCATGGACTATCATTAGTTAAAAAAGTTAATAATCAAGAACAAGTACCCTTTACCCCGAATTGACGAACTATTTGACCAGGTAAAAGGGGCAACTGTGTGTTCAAAAATTGGTCTACAATCAAGATATCATCAAATCAGAATCAGAGAGGAAGAGATTGCCAAAAATTCTTTTAGGACTCGTTATGGTCACTATGAGTTTGAGGTATTACCCTTTTGGGTTAACCAATGCTCCTGCGACCTTTATGTGTTTGATGAACAACATATTTCATCAATATTTAGATAAATTCGTGTTAATATTTATTGATGATATACTGTTATATTCCCAGAATGTGGAGGAGCACAAGGACCATCTTAGACTGGTGATGCAAACCCTCTGGTAACATCAATTGTACGCCAAGTACAGCAAGTGTGACTTCTTTAAGGAACAAATTCAATACCTAGGACATATCATTACTAAGGATGGGATTGCGGTGGATCCTGAAAAGATTAAGACCATAATGGAATGGACAGTTCCGAAGGATGTAGCGGATATCATATCTTTTATGGGGCTAGCTTGTTATTATAGATGATTCATGGAAGGAATTTCCAAAGTGGCCTACCCTATCACCTCCCTACAAAAGAAAGGGAAGGCTTTTAAATGGACTGCAGAATGCCAAAAGAGTTTTGAACAACTCAAGCATCTACTCACCACAGCACCTATACTAAGCATAACAAAACCTGCAAAGGATTACATGGTGTCTACAGATAAAAGTAAGGAAGGATTAGTAGGAGCATTGATGTAGGGGGTAAGGTAATCGCCTACAAGTCTAGGAAGTTAAAGGAGCATGAGAAGAAATATTCTGCGTATGATTTGGAGCTGGCAGCCATTATTGACGCCTTAAATATTTGGCACCACTACCTAATGGGGAGGAAATTTCTATTAATGACAGATCATCACAGCCTAACTAATTATTTCAGTCAGCCTACCTTAAATGTCAGACAGGCGTTGGGTAGATTTGTTAAGCGGTTTTGATTTCAAGATTAAGCATCTAAAAGGAAAGGAGAACCGGGTAGCAGATGCTTTAAGTCGGAAGGCACATTGCCTATACGATATTGCTTGTAGCGGGGTGCAAAATACACTTGATGATATGATAAAAGGGGCAACAGAACAAGATTTGAAATATCAACAAATAAGATAGTAGGTTGAGATTCCAAATAGCAAAGAAGATCAGCAAGGGTACACCATGGATGTTTTTGGCATGCTAAAATATAAAAACAGGTTGTATGTACCCAACCAAATTGGCATTAAAAGCTTTATTTTAGATGAATTTCACAAAAGACCTTATGTTGGACACCCGGGGTATAAAAATTTGATTACTACACTCTAGAAGGAGTACTATTGGCCTGGAATGAAGAAGGATGCAACAGAATATTTGACAGGTTGTCAAGAATGTCAAAAAATTAAAGCGGAACACCAGCACCCTGCAGGGTTATTGCATCCACTAACAATTCCAGATTGGAAATGGGAAACGACCTCCATGGATTTTATAATGGGGTTACCCAAGACAAAAATGAACAACGATTCCATCATGGTGATAGTCTACAAATTAAGCAAGTCGGCTCATTTTATACCAGTCCAATCTGCTTATAAAGCGGTACAGATTGCCCACATTTTTATGCAGAACATTTTTAGGCTGCATGGACTGCCAAAAACTATAACTTCTGACCAAGATGTGAAATGTACTTCAGCCTTTTGGAGAACACTATTTGAAGGGCTAGGGACTCAATTAAATTTTAGTATGACTTACCATCCTCAAACATACGGACAAACCGAACGAGTGAATCAAGTAGTACAAGACATGTTTAGGTCTTATGTAATACATCAACCCTCAAAATAGGAAGACTATATGTACCTGGTCGAATTTGCATATAACAATGGATATCATACCTCCCTGCAGATGAGCCTGTTTGAGGTTCTGTACGGCCGGAAATGTCGTTCACCCTCCAGTTGGGTGGGACCAGAGGATAAGATAATGTTGGGACCTGAAATGTTAAAATAAATGTAAGAGATGGTCAAGAAGGTTCGATTCAACTTGAAGGCAGCCCACGGTAGCCAAAAGAATTTCACCGACAAGAAGAGAAGTTTTAAGGAATATCAAGTGGGGGATCATGTATATGTAAGAATTCGAGAAAAAAGGAATACATTACAATGGAATGGGTGTACCAAGTTGGCACCTCAGTTTTGTGGACCCTTTCAGATTTTAGCAAGAGCTAGGCCAGTAGCTTACCAGCCCGCCCTACCGAGCCATATTCGGGTCCACAATGTTTTCCATGTGCCAGTACTAAAGAGATACATTTATGATCCTAAGCACATAGTCAGGTTGCAAGATATACAAGTAAATTAAAATCCTAAGTAGGCTAATTAATTATGATGTTAAAGGGAAAACTGACCTTAAATTTTGTTGTTTCAGGTCGAATCGAAAGGAGAATTCCTAGTCGAGCTGTGGAATATACTCGAATAGAGAGAAGTCACATTGCAGAAACGAGCCATCACCCAGGTTAAAGGGCAATGGCAACACTTTGGGCCGGAGGAGGCCACCTAGGAGGATGAACAACTCTTGAAAGAAGCATATCCATAGCTGTTTGAGGCTGAAAAACATTGGGATGATGTTTGGTTTTAGGGGGGAGATGTAATGTCCCTAGGAAAATTATAAATATTTTAATTACCATTATAAGAAAACAAATTGGACAATGTTGTTATTCTCAGTTTAGTTAAATAATATATGATTAACTTTCTAAAGCAAGAAAATGGTTGAGTTATAATGGATTTGGTAACTTCTCATGTAAGAAGTAAAAAAAAAAGGTAATTGACAGGAATACCGTAACTACCTCCCTTAACTGGAAACACCCAAAGGAAAAAGGGGTTAGGGGAGGAAAAACTGTGACATTGGGATAGATGGAAAGGGGAAAAATGCTAAGTCTGGTGATGACTAGATAGTATTAGCACAGTGTGCAACAAATTAGCTGAAGACAACAGTCTTACAGCAGGCTTGGGGGGAGATTTGGTCTTGAAGACGAATCTCAAGGACGGGTGGTTGACAAGCGAGGACAATGAAAAGGTGAATAATTTCCGTTGGATGTTCTTAAATCGAAGTACAGGTAAGAAGTACCTGTACTTTATTACTTAGACAATAAAGAAAGAAATAGAGGGAGCAGGCTTTCACACTAATATTGATTTTGGAAAGAAAGTGGTAGCAGTAGGATTTTGTTTTTTTTCCATAGTATGTTAAATATGCTTTTTTGTATATCAATTACCCTAGAATAATCTAGACTGTAAAGAACATTGATACTGCAAGCTTAATGGTAGCAAGTGAATAACTAACCACATAGGTTGTGGTAGGCATATTAGTAAAACTGCAACCAAAAAAACTACAAATGGTTGCATGTTGCTAAAGGTCCACCGAAAGGTTTTGGAAAACTTAGAGAGATTTTTAAGTAATATTGTCTGAAACATTATTTCGATTTAAACTGTTGGTTCTATGTATTTAAATGCAGTCTTAATGTAACTAGAGTAGTAGTAGTATTATATTTAAATTAACGTAAATGTTGAGCAATTTAAAAACCTATGTATATAATTCTTAGGCAAGATCTAAGACAAGAAAATGGAAAACCCATAAATAGATACAAACACACCAAAATCAAAAGAACCACTATCAAAAATGAAAACTTAAACAGTAGGAGGTATATCCTCTAGCGAGAGTGGAATTATTGAATGAGAAGCTATTGGAAAGATAGAAACACAATCCCTGTCCAAATTCGACTCGACAAAATATTCCAAGGCCGTAGCCGGAGCAATGAATTACAGGCCAAGAATCAGTGAGACTTAAACCCGAAATGTGAAGCAATATATATATATGTGTGTGTGTGTGTGTGTGTGTGTGTGTGTGTGTGTGTGTGTGCGCGAGACCAAAATAGCAATAGAGTAACTAACTTTAATGATTTAGGGTTTGAGCCCGAAGGTGACCCTGTTCCCATGGACACAATTCACAAATTTAAACATATTTCTCATGAGGAAAAAAAGCTAGTAAGCACATTAACGAGTAAACATGAAGTGAAGGCATTCACATCATGCAACATTTAACAGAACTACACACAAAATGGAATGATAACATTCCGGAAAACTTATAAACATTCCCATCTACAACAGGCTATTGCTGAACAATAAAATAGGTAAATCATGCTTTTACATTCATATGAAAAAGAATGATAAATACAAAGTACATCTGAGAGAGTCATTGAAATATACAATTACTTATGGTCTGAAGTGGTGTGGCAAAACATTAAGGAAATTAGAAGGTCTCAGAAACCTCAAGCAAGCAGACACTGGTCTTGCCTTAATAAAAATAACCAGAAACTAGTGTGCCTCAACAGTTCTAACCATTGCATACACCATAGCACCTAAATAAGTACATTTTAACCAAAAAGGAATGGAACCTAACATCGGGATTAACAAGAAGCATTGCGCGTAGCTTGACATAGGTAGTCCCTACAACATGAGAACTTCAAGTATGTCAAGACTTCTAACTAATACACCCTCATGCAGAGAGAACTTGCCACCGGAAATAAAATATGAAAGGGAACCATTCGAGCTTAGCCGGGAAGCCATTAAGAGCTCAAGCCCAGTATGGGTGGGGATGAATCCCTTTGAAAGACATATCAAAGGTGCGGCCCCGTCCTTTTCCCGAACCTGCAGAAGGCAGCCAGAACAGAGGAATTAGTATAGAAACCATGTACATTACCTTAGTTAACTGTAAAAGAAATCAATAGTTGTAAACTTCCTCACCTCGGAAACTGTAAAATGAATTCCAAACATGAGCATGAACCCCTCGATTATGACTCGGAACGAACTTGCAGCATCAAGAGACATGGTCGCAGAGCAAGCCAACTACCATGGAAGGAGAGAAGAGCTTAGCGCAAAGTAGGAAAGGGAAAAATGAACCGCAGAGCCTACCTAGGGAGATGGTATAACTCTATGATTTACCCAGAGCCATTGGATTAGGGTCTGGCGATTTCCTCGGTAGAAGCAGCGAAGGATCGCGAGGGACACTGACAACTTTACAGTGCGAAATAACAGAGCATGACAGATAGTGTAAATTTTGGGCAGACCCAAGGAGTGTTGAGCTCGAGGTGAGTTCTAGTCTCCGAGCTGGAGGGATAAGTCAATAAATATAAGATAGACAAGGAACTTTCCTCCACTATACAAAATATCGTAATCACAGCAAACCATTAAATTATGATTGAACCCTCTCACTTGTCGTTGAACATGATGTTGTATTAACCGGATGGGTTGATGAACCACGCATGAACTAATTACATTTTATCATAGTTTAGTGAGATTAAATACATATGTGTATTTGTAAAATACTGTTAAATAATTTATTTTTTTGTAAATGGGTTATTACAGGAAATAAATTGAAATGTTTATTTTATTTTATAAATATTTAAAAAATATTTGAAATTTTAATTTTGTGAAGGACGGAAATATTAATACCATACACTTAAATTAGAAAATTATAATATAATAAAATTAATAATTTTGATGAATTTCAATTCTTATATAGATTAACACTTCTCAACTTTTTCTCATAATCTATCCAATTACTTAATAAATACATATTATAAAAATAAATCACCGAAAAATAGAATAATTAACCAGTTTTAGAAATATTAATCATTCTAGTTAAACAATTTTTAGAAATAAATTCATTAATATATTTATCACGGAACATATTAATATTAATGTACTACTTGTATTAATTGCACATAAATATCATTACATTAAAGATAAAATAATATTTAAAATATTTATCGTACTTATAAAGAATAAATATTTAAAATATTTTATGTTATAATTAAGCGAAGCACGGTAATCCATTTGATAAAATAATAATATTTTTAAATAAATTATTTACAGTGAATTTTATTCGGTCAACGGAAAGATGTATAACTTAGGAAGAAGAACGCTGAAAAGGTATAATCGATCATGAAAAAATCTTAAATTTCGAATTTTAAAAGAAAACCATAAACCTAACCCACTGCAGCAAAACATTCGTTTGTCGTTTGGAGAAATCCTTTCACCAACGTATCTTCTGTTGAGATTTTCTGTTTTGCATAAGATAGGCAAAATCTGAGTAGATGACAACAATAGGAATCGGTTCCTAGATTAGCTCCAGGTTGTTCGGAGATGATTAATGCCTCCTATATTTGATGAAAGTGAGTTAATGAGGTTGTTAGATTCCCTTTGCTATAAAACAGGCAACCATTCAGATTGTTTGCAATGAGGGTGAGAGTTTGTGAGGATTTAATTATGTAATCTCCTGTTTGATTAATAAGATTGTCGATGCCTATGTTTGGTGGACGTAGCCCAGATTGGTTGGATGAACCACGTTAAAAGCTGTGTCTCCTGCGCTTGATGTTATTTGCTGAGTATTGATTTAATTTTGTTGTGCATCTTAGCTCCAACAATTGGTATCAGAGCATATGTTGGAGGCGTGTTGGACTGCTGTCGAACCTGCGTGGAGATAGATGACAGCGCTGGTGCGTGGAGGTCTGTATGACACCTGAAGGTTGCTGTATGTTGCATGATTGCTGCGTGGTTGGTGGAGCGCTAGTGTTTCCTACCTGCGTGACTGAAGGAAGCGCTGCATACATCATGGAAGAGGAGCATATTACAAACCTGCATCTAACAATTCATTGTTGTCTGGTGTGTATGACCTGCATGGAGTTTTGCTATAACTAAGCTGCGTGGAGTGTTTTTTTTTTAACCTGCATGGAGTGTTTTTGAACCTGTGTTGCTGGAGGTGATGCGTGGAGAACACGCAGAGGAAACTCGTTCTTTACTGATGCTGGAGGTATGACAGCGTTCGTGTCATAGAGCATTGTCATTGTGGCAAGGGGTTGTTTGTGCCATTTGCAAGAGAAGGTTTGCTCAGTGCTGAGAGAGGGGACAAACAGGAAATGGAGAGCATAGGTGATGCGCATGTTGGCAAGGGACAGAAATACAGACATGTTTAGAAGAGTCAGTGCCAGACACCTGCCAGCTTGAGCGTCCCATTTGGAGGAATATGTGCAGCAGAAAGAGCTGCGTTCATAACGCTGGAGGCCTGCGTGTTAATGCTCAGAAACAAACGAGGTCATTGCAACCAGGGTCAGCCGTGTGACAGGCGAATGTAGAGTGAGCAAATTCACAGGTATGCGTCAATAATCATATGAACATGGATTGTTGTTTGGCATAAAAATCCAATTTTTTTTTAAAAAGACTGCACAGCGGATTGAAGAAGTACGTACTGCAAATTGAATTTTCAGTTCATCTCTTGTTTTAATCCACGAGATTCATATAAAATTAGAAAGGAGATGTCAAGTCATCCGTTTATGAAGGTGAATGAGATATGGTTAAATCATGTAAAACTTATTTCCAATATTGCATGATAGAAATGCGCATTGCTCCATTCGGTTGTGTGCTGTAATATACACAACACAAATAAAACAAGGGTTTTTTGTTTTGAGATTATGTTTTTTTTATTGCCCAATTTGCACAGTAAACAAAACATTTTTAAAAGAAAAGGCATATAAGTGCATATGGCAGAAAGTTGTATGTGAGGTACAAAGCGCAGACATTTTTTTGTTTTTTAAAGGCAAAGGCAGTTTTTTAAACACAAACTTCATTTTTTGGTTTTTTTGGAGATTATTATGTTTTTTGGTTGATACAAGATCGCGAAAACCTAGAGTGTCTCGTTTGAAATTGAGAAGTTTAATGGCAAGAATAATTTCGAGATCTGGAAGGTGAAAATGCATGACTTGCTTGTCCAACAAGGCATGGTAAAGTCATTGATGGGTAAATCCAAACAACCTTACAACATCACAGACAATGAGTGGGACGAGATGGATGAAAGAGCAGTAAGTGCTATTCGATTATGCCTCGCGGATGATGTCCTGTTTAATATCGTGTCGGAGAAAACAGCTGCTGGTTTGTGGACGAAACTAGAGAAACTGTACATGACCAAATCCTTAACCAATAGGATTCTCCTGAAGTGACAGTTGTACAGTTTGCGAATGAAGGAAGGTACATCGATTGCTAATCATTTAAATGCTTTTAATACTCTTCTTGTGCAATTACAAATATAGAATAAAATTCCACAGGTAAGCTATTACTTACTTTATTGTGCTCGTTGCCCGAGTCATGGGATCATTTTATTACTTCTATAAGTCTTAGTTCATCAGAAATTATTGAGTTTGATGACGTAATTGCATCTTTATTATCGGAAGCAACAAGGAGGAAGTCGCATTCCGAAACCTCTACATCAGAAGCTATGATGGTTAGAGGTCGTTCGAAAGAAAGATGCCCTAGGAAGCTGAGCGACTCACGTTCAAATTCGAAAGGGAAGAAGAGTAAGCTAAAGTGCTGGTTTTGTGGCAAATCAGGGCATTTAAAGAAGGACTGCTAGAAGCGACAACAACAAACTTCAAAAGCAGATTCTTCGACAGAGAAGAAGGAGGCAAATGCGACAGATACAGGTTCGACATCTGGTTCAGGTATGAGTGATGAAGTATTATCAGTTAATGTGTCAAATCATGGTCAACATTGGTTTTTAGATTTCGGTGCATCAAACCACATGTGTATCCATAAAGAATGGTTTAAGGAATATAAATCAATTAATGATGGAGTTGTGTACATGGGTAATGATGTAACATGTAACATTGTTGGGATTGGGAGCATACAACTACAAATGTTTGATAGAACAACTAGAATATTAACTGATGTGAGGCATGTACCAGATTTAGGGAAAATTTTGATTTAATTAGGAGCGCTTGATTCAAATGGATATAAAACTGTAATTCAAGGTAGAGTAATGAAAATTTACAAAGGCATTTTACTAGTTATGAAAGCTAAGAAAGTAGGAAATCTATTTCAGTTAGAAGGAGGTACAGGGTCAGATTTTGTGTCTACCGTGTCTGAACATGACAGTAGTTCCATTCACTTATGGAATCAAAGATTGGGGAATATGAGTGAAAGAGGGTTGAAAATTTTGGCTAATCGCAAGTTACCTCCAAATCTAAAGTCTGGAAAGTTAGATTTCTGTAAGCATTGTCTGTTTGGAAAGCAAAGTAAACAAAAGTTTAAAACAGACAAACATACTAGTAAAGGCATACTTGATTATATCCATTCAGATGTTTGGGGACCAGCCCCTACAACCTCATATGGTGGTTCATCTTATTTTGTATCATTCATTGATGACTTTTCTAGGAAGGTCTGGGTCTACATGTTGAAAAGAAAGCCTGATGTTTTTTCAGTTTTCAAGCAGTTTAGAGCATTGGTAGAAAACAACACTGGTAGAACAATAAAATGTTTATGAACTGACAATGGTGGTGAGTTTACTTCCAAGGAGTTTGACAGCTATTGCAAGGATGCAGGAATCGAGAGACATAAGAGCACGGTTTATACTCCTCAGCAAAATGGAGTTGTTGAACGCATGAACAGGACTCTTCTAGAGAGAGCAAGGAGTATGCTGAGTAACGCCAGGTTGCAAACGGAGTTGTGGATGGAAGCAGTGGCAACAGCTTGTTATGTGATAAACCGATCTCCATCGACGGCGATAGACTGCAAGATTTCGCAAGAGGTATGGAAAGGACACCCTTGTGACTATTCTAAACTTAGAGTGTTTGGTTGTGATGCATATGCTTTAGTGCCTAAACATCAACGAACTAAATTAGATCCAAAGTCTAAGAGGTATATCTTTGTTGGGTATGGTGTTGGAACAAAGGGATATAGATTGTGGGATCCTACTACCCGCAAAATCATCATCAACATAGATGTAAAGTTTAATGAATCCTCTCTTGTACAGTTAGATGTAGATATTAGATTGAAATAGGATGATGTATCTGACTTTCAGCACATTCAGTTTGATAGCATTTCTAATGATAGTCATGATGACCATAGTTCAGATACAAGTCATGAACAGGTTACAGAATCAGAACATGAACAGGATTCAGGTTTAGATCATGAACAGGTCTCAGATACTGATCGGCAAGAAGTTCCTACAGATGGTAGTCAGCCAATCAAGGAAGCGCCAAAAACATCCTTAAGGAGGTCGACAAGAATCAAATGACCACCGAGAAGGTATGATGATTATGTTACTTCAGTTGCATTTACTGTTAATGACGATGAACCTCTGTGCTATCAGGAAGCAATAGAAGGTTTGAAAAGTGACAAGTGAAAAGCAGCCATGAAGGACGAAATGATGGCCTTGAGTAAGAATGGCACATGGGATCTGGTTGAGCTTCCAAAAGGCAGGAAAACTGTGGGATGTAAATGGGTCTTCAAGCTGAAACGGGGTGTGAATGATACGATAGACAAGTACAAAGCGCGATTGGTTGCAAAAGGGTTTTCTCAGAGAGCCGGTATTGACTTTCATGAGATTTTTTCACCAATGGTTAAAATTGTTTCAATTAGAATTGTGTTAGCATTAGTGGCTTTGCTTGATTTAGAGTTGCAGCAATTAGATGTTAAGACTACATTTCTACATGGAGACTTAGATGAGGAAATATATATGGAACAACCGGAAGGGTTTGTTCAGCATCGCAATGAGAAATTTGTCTGCAGGCTCAAGAAGTCATTATATGGCCTGAAGCAGTCGCCTCGGCAGTGGTATAAGAAGTTTGATTCTTTCATGTTGAGTCAGAAATATGTTAGAAGTGAATATGATCATTGTGTTTTTTTTA